>JARJDZ010001077.1:0-10832 GCA_030264555.1 Aleochara sp. GC000083
ATGACACTTCCGGCCGGAAAACCGGAAATGTTTCGTTCCTATCTTAAAGGGCACTAATTACCCTACAAGATGCCGCATAAACCGTCCCGATCGCGCGGCGGGTTCCCTACAAAACATAAAAAACATTGCAAAAATACCGCGCGCAATTTTTAAACGCGAAAAAAATGACATTTCCGATCGGAAAACCGGAAATATTTCGACGCTATCTTAAAGGGCACTAATAACCCAACAAGATGCCGCATAAACCATCCCGATCGCGTAGCGGGTTCCCGAGAAAACATAAAAAAACATTGCAAAAATACCGCGCGCAATTTTTAAAACGCAAAAAATGACATTTCCGATCGGAAAACCGGAAATATTTCAACGCTATCATAAAGGGCACTAATTACCCTAAAAGATGCCGCATAAACCATCCCGATCGCGCCGGGGGTTCCTGAGAAAATATAAAAACATTGCAAAAAAATAACACTTCCGGCCGGAAAACCGGAAATGTTACGATCCTATTTTAATGGGCACTAATTGCCCTATAAGATGCCGCATAAATACTCCCGATCGCGTTGCGGGTTCCCGAGAAAACATAAAATCATTGCAATAATTCCGCGCGCAATTTTCTTTAAACGCGAATAAGTTGCATTTCCGGTACGAAAATTGGAAATGTGAGACCGGAAATGGAAGCCGTATTAAATTATAAGATGCAAGTCGCGGTCTAACTACAACAATTGTTGTTAGCGAGTAATTAAACAAAATATTTAAAAAATAACAAACTATGAAAGTAGTCAAATTTGTTTAAATGCGAAAAATGGCATTTTCGGTACGAAAATTGGAAATATCGAATACCGGAAATGGAGAGCGCATTAAATTCCCTACAAGATACAAGTAGCGCCCTACCTACAACTATTGTTGTTCCCGAGTAATTAAACAAAATATTAGAAAAATCATCACAATCTAGCAAAGTTGTTAAAATTTCTTTAAACCCGAATTAGTTGCATTTCCGGTACGAAAATTGGAAATGTCAGACCGGAAATGGAAAGCGCATTAAATTCCCTACAAGATACAAGTTGCGCCCTAACTATAATAATTGTTGTTACCGAGTAATTAAACAAAATATTCGAAAAACAACAATCTTTCAAAGTTGCCAAAATTTCTTTAAACGCGAATAAATGACATTTCCGGTACGAAAATGGGAAATGTCAGACCGGAAATGGAAAGCGCATTGAATTCCCTTAGTTTAGATACAAGTTGCATCTAAACTCTTGCTAGTTTATTAACCGGAAAATTAATCAAATTATGATAAAATTTACAACTTGTCAAAGTCGCAAGAATTTGTTTATGCGCAAAAAATAGCATATCCAAAACAGCATGCTTTTGAAAAGCGCATTAAACTCCTTGCAAGATTACAACTTGTGTCCTAACGATTACTATTTTGTTTACCTAGAATTTTAACAAAATATTAAAAAATAAATAAATTAACAAAATCGCAAAAATGTGTTTACATTCGAAAAATATTGCATTTCCGGTAAGAAATTTTTAAAGCCGGATTGGATGGATTTCGTACAAAATACAACCTGAACCTTAACAATAACTTATTTGTTTAAAACGGGAACAAAATGCGTTTCCAAGTCCACATATATCGCGTAATTAGTGTTTATTATTTTCACAAATGTGAATTGTATACATTTATATCAATTTCACCACGTTAACGCGTGTATGGGTATTTAAATTATGCTAATAAACGCACCGGTTATGACTGTACGCAATGCTTATAATTATTGCAATTATCGGAAATATCTGAATCACAATCAGACATATTATTCGCTTAACCCAATCTGGATGCTCTGATTAATGAACGAAGCTGAATGGGGCACTGGTTTGGTTGTTTAGCTGGTGAGGATAAATGAAATATTCACTTCACGCACAATAACAGACAATATTCCTATTCCCATTCGTGAACATGTTCCGTAATTCACACGCTACTGAATTTCTAAATGCAATTAAATGCAAATAATTAATATCTATAATTGATATCATATTGTGTATGCCGAAAACACGTTGGGAATACTTCTACAATTGACGCTATTAGAGTTGTTACTAAACATTTATTAGTAGAGATATTGCAGATAATATAAGATATGCTAATGAGAAAAATAAATTATTGATTTAAGTTTGAAAAAAATGATCGGTGTAGAGAAATAAAAAGCAATCTCTGTAATCCTAAAACCTAACGAGATATTGAAGAATAAATTTGCGAAAATGCAAAAAATCCAATAATGAAATATCAAGTAATGTTCGTTTTTCACAATTAAACGATTAACAAAGAAACCCGAAAACGAATTACAAATATGTCAAGACCTCATAACAATTCCGTTCTTTCTTGAGGTCATTTGTGGAACAACAACAACAACAACAACAACATCAACAACAAAAGTGAACGATAATAACCATCAACAAAAGCATCATTTCGTATGCAAATGATGTTCATTTTACAGCATGATTAAGTTGAAATGTGCGTGTCTCTCACACGTATTAATCAAACCAGGGCTGCACGTCGCCGCCTCCACCGCCGCAGCCGCCGTCGCCAACCGATAACATTAGCGCAGCACATCCATCCACGTTCGTACAAACCGTGCAAGAATCGAAATCGAAATCAGAATCGCAAACGTGCAACAACACTCTTCTTCTTCGCGAGTGGATGCCATTGGAGATGTCGTCAACGGCGGTGGCGCAGTGTGTCGGCTTCATTATTAATACACGTTTGACACAGGCCGAGTGTGTTTAAGGGGAGATTGTTTTAAAGATTATCCCTTTTATTACTCTGCTTTGCATTTTTATTCGAGCTCCCTTTTTCTTCGCTGGATCGACACAGAGTGATGCCACAACTAATTTCCAATTACTAGTTACAAAATTACATTCGACTTTCATTTTGATTGAGCTGCAACTTGGAAATTCGTGCGGGAAATTCCGAATTTTATGTGTTGTTTGTTGAGTGGTTGATTGATATCGAGGTGGTAATTTCGCATGGATTTTGGCGCAATTTGCGAGGTCTTTGTATGGAATGAGAATGAGCAGTAGCAGCCCCTTCAAATACGCTTAAATTACACGTGGAGAACGTAATCCGAACGAATGTCGTTTGCGAGGAACGCTCGTTTTCCTCGCACAACTCGCAACAAACACGTTACGGTAATAAAATTGAAAGATTAATTAACCTACCATGCAATATAATAATTAATAAGCTCGTGGGCCCGTTTGCGTTCTCTTCACGATTGCTAAGAGTACAACTGACTTTTTTACCTTGAGAGTTTTCTTTACTAATTTTCGAAGCAATTGCCTGAACGAAAAATTTCATCGAGTTTTATTAAGACAAAAAAATCTAAGTTCAGCCCTAAAAAACTACAATTTCCCTATGAAGTTTTGAAATCTTATAAAACTCAATTAAGAAGAAGTTAATTTTTAAATTTAACTTATGAAAATATAACCAAAATCCCTAAAGTTCTTTTCACTTTTTGAAATTTAAATTTGTAGCTTAAACCAAAAAAAATTATATTTCTCATGAAAATATTAAACTAATAAAATTCAATTGGCTACAAAAATATCTAACAATATGCTTAAAAGTTTATTTTATCACAGTTATAACAGAAAATACAAAATTCATTCTTAAAGTTAAATTCTGATATTTTAGTAAAATATTATTTCTCATGAACAGTTTAAATTTCTTTTAAGAAAAAATTAATTTAAATTTAATTTCACATTAAAATGTCTTAAAAATTAAAATCTAATCTTCTAAAATTGCAATTTGTAACTTTGAAAGAAGAAATATCTAATTTCCTGTGATATTTTTTTATTTACTTTATTGAACATGAATAAAATTTAATCAGAAACAAAATTTTTAAATTTAAACTTTTGAAAAAATAATTTTCACATAGAAAAATAAAAAAAGTTACTGAAAAACAAATTTCTGATTTACCATATTAATTTTTACTTAGTTTTACTTTACGTAAAAAACTTAATTTTTCAAATAGCCCAACAAAAATTACTTCTATCAATAATTAGATGACTTAATTAACTTCTAAATGATGCAATATCCATTCTATTATCTTATTATCTTTTGAAGATAGTAAACAATAAAATAAACCAATCAAAATTTTATCTAAAAAATTCCCAAGCAAAAAAATTGCAAAAATAAAAATCCTACAAAACTACTACAAAACTCTCAAGTTTCTAGAAAATCTGAATGTAAAAGGTTTACTTCTTCAGAAGTTACACCAAGAAAGCAACTCGAAATCTGATTTCCCGCACGACCTCCGACGGTAAAACTCTTCGCGCATCGTGCAAACAACAATCAACAACAATAAGACAATCATTAACGCGCGCAATGTGTGTGACTTTCCAAGCAGCAAGAGCACACCAAGAAGTTGGTTGCGTGGTAAAGAGCCCCAATGACCACCAGCCATTGCAACGATGATGATGGCTGATGGCTTCAACTACCAACAATGAAGAGAAGTGCAGGTCTCGTTTGACTTGCACGTGGTAATTGTCGACGGCACGCTCGGCTGCCTCCAGAAGAAGCGCCATCATCATCATCGCCACCGTCGCCGCCGCCGCCGCCGCCACCGCCTCTTCGAGGGCAATTATAATCGCTTGGCTTCTTTGCGATTCGGCTAATTATTTCCAGCCATTACCGGCGTTGTTTTAGGTCAATTACCTTCGTGGAGTAGCGTATGTGTGCACCAACGAGGAGGACGTCTTCGTCTTTGTCGGCAAGAAGAAGTCAGCTGATGACTTAACATTGAACTAGATATGCAAATGTCAGCGACGGCGGCGCTGGCGGACAATTAACATTTCATTGAAAACGAAATTTCCCCCGCATCATATAGTTAATAACTTTCGCGCAGCTGATGCATGCATAATGCATGTGTTACATAGTAACGCGGTGAAGTACCGATTTGTGTGTTTGTTGGTAACTTTCTATGTAAATGTAATTGCAATTTTATGAGGTTGCAATTTTTTTTATAAATTGGGAATGAAATTTTTAGAAAGATAATTTAAGTGGCTATCATCGAATGTAAATACGACCCTAGTATAATTAATAGTTTTCGAGAAATTGATCAAAAACTATAAGAAATCATAAAAGTTAAAAAATCATATTTTGCAAACATTTTTTCGGTTGAATTGCCAATTGAAAAAAATTTATGAAACCATAATCTAATCAAGTATATTTTGAAAAATATTTTATTACTCTTTAGAGACCAGTAATTAAATATCAAATAAAATTATTTTTGGACTACTACTTTTGTTGACTACTTTTTCAAAAATCATTTAATTTCAAATTTCTTAATCTTAATGTGCACTTAAAAAAAAAATTATGAACATTTTCTAAATTAAATTTGCTATAAATTAAAAGTAAATTTACTTAGTTTTCAGATTAACTACTGATATTTTTGATAAACTAATTTTTATAGATATTCTATTTTACTAATTAAATTCAAATTAATTTGTTGAAATAGCTAATAAAATTTTCAACTTTTCTTCTGAAAAAATCAAACTTACATAAAATTACAAAAGTTACATTAGCACCATTCGAAAGTGAATTTCAATGATTACCAACTCCACTAATTTGATTTCTAATTAAATTACTTTTTGGCAAAAATTTTGCAGATTAAGTACTAGGAAAACCATAAGTTGAAAAATTAAAATTTAAAATTTCCTGCCCTTTGGACCATCTACCATTCAGAAAAAAAAACTTTGATACAACATCCATAAAGGACAAAACCCTACATATCGAACCATCGATAACAATCACCCCCACCATCGATTTTTCCAAACCTAAACTCGATGGAAGCTTCCAAAAATGAAATATAACAAGAGGCTGAGGAAATTTGCGTATGAATCAAAACCTTGCAGAAACCGTGGAGGTCGTCGTCGTCGACGTCGTCATCATCGTCGACAACGACGCCACCAAAACCGCCGCCATCAAGTGCGTGTGCGTCTACATGCATTGTGCAGAACGAATCATTGTGGTCGGTTCTTCAGGCGGCCCCGGGTTTTCATTGTGGGCCCACTACACACCGACCTTCCATTCCACACTTCTGACACTGTCATTTTCTGCTTGACTGATCTCTGATCTTATCACACCCCACACACAACCACACACATACAAGGAAGAATGGAGAACCGCCATGTTAGTCGCTGTTGTCGACAATGTCAAAAGCACCACGATATACATACATATACCATGGAATGTCGTCGGCTTTGGCGTGCATGTGGAACATGTAAATAAAACGCGGATATAATGTGCAAACGCCATGGCATTACCGCCCCCGCAATCCCCCACCCTTCTACTTCTTCTTCTACCACCATCGTAGAACGACCTTCGATGCCATCATATGTCGAGAATGTCGCCACAGAGCGGATTTGCGTCGTGGTACACTGAATATTGAGTAAAGAAGATTGTTGAAGAATCAGAGAGCAAGATGACGAAAAATGATATCACAAAAACATGTGAAGTTTTGAGATAAATTCGAGAAATCAACAATTGTTAGAGGAACGAAAATAACTCGCATAAAATATATTTTTACAAGTTGAAACTTGGAGAGACAATTTACGAATCCTTCAATTACATTTTTCAAACAAAAAAAATTCAGATTAAGTCCGAAAAATTAATAAATATATTTGTGCATAAAATCACCACCCAAGAAATAAATAAAAATATGAATTTTACAACAGATTCCTCATAATTTCCATAAAAATGACTTAATTCCCCCACAAAAAAAAACGTTTGTTATCGCAATACAAACCTAATAAACTTTTTTTAACATAATAATTTTTTGATATTTTCGCATGGTGGGCGGTAACAACATTCACATATCGCCCCTCAGGCTCAAAAATTTATGGGGTCACGCTTGTCTTAATTAATGCAGCTGAATTAATTACGAAATTCCCGCATCCCGTGTACATTTTTGTTGTTCTTGTTTTGTACCTACTTTTAAAAATTTGGAGCGCCCTTTAATTTCGCTGATTTATATAATAAACTGCGAAAGTTTTTGCATTGCATATAAAAGTTGAATTGTTTTTTTCGTCTCGCGCGGATAAATTGCAATCGACATGCTATTCGATCGGCGGCCGGTGATAAGAGGTTGAAAAGTTTTCCGCACAAAAAAAAACAGAAGAAAATAACGGGAAAACGTGAAAATAGTCGCAAGAGTAGAATGTTTGTTGCTTTGTTGCTGCAGCCAGCAACAACAAAGGCATGCAATCCATCCGCAGTTATTAAAACGAAACTGGACCCCCGTTTGCCAATTGTTAATGGGGGCGCAGTCGGAAAAGCGAGCGTGTAAAAATATATAAATTATTTTCAAGTCGGGTTTCGCCTTCGGATTGAGTTGCGCTCTTTGGCTCGTTTGGTTTGTTCGTTCGTTCGTTCGGCACGTGAAAAAAGCGCAGCGATAGCGATCATCGAGGCAAATATAATAATAATAATAAGTGGACTGCTAGCATTTCACGGAAACATGCGAAAATTTATCGCTTCTTGTGCACATGCTAAGACTACCTAGTTACTACTAACTAGCAGCTATAGTTCTAGTTCTAGATTCGAAGAGTCCCAGGAAAAGTGGATTGGTGTACTCCAAAATAAATTTCATATAATGTTCAATAACCATCAGGTAAACCTATTTTCTATGCCAATTTTCCGATAGATATGTAAAGAAAAACAAATATTTCATCATCAAAACTTTTCAATTTGCGAATTTGAATTTGTTTTTTGGCTATATTTCAAAAACTAATTATACGATTTTAATTAATTTCACATCATTTCATAGAATATCAAATCTATACTTTCAAATGGGCTAAACCTAATTTGAAAACCTATTAATAATATTAAATTTATAAACTTTTACTAACATCGCATAAATTTGCAAAATCTTTGCATTTCGGTTTCCAATTGAAGAAAATTGATAGTTAACTAAATTCCCTTTCATTTGGTATATTATTTAATTAAATTACAATAGAAAATTGATTCTTAAATTAACTGTTTAAAAAAGATATAAGTAATTTAAACTTAAAAATTTTCAATTAATAATATCTCTTAAATTAATTAAATAATTTAAAAAACTAATTGGCCAATTTAAAGCTAACTAAACATACTTTAAAATGGTACCAAAATAAATTGAAATTGTATTGAAAAAATATTCGATTTTATCGATTAAATTCGCTTGAAAATATCGACAAGAAAATTAAAAATTCATTTCTTTCCAAATTACTTTTTCAATTATCTTGTAAACTACTCGTCCGATTTTAATTATCCAAACGAAATTAATTAGAAAACCAACTAACCTGTCAAATATTCCTCAACTACCTTGAATCAATGAATCGATAATATTGTAAATTATATTTACAATTTCGATATCAAATCTAGTATATTTTTTCTTCTAATTGCATTATTTCAAAAGGAAATCTAAATAATTGCTCATCAAATTGTAGCTAATTAAGTTCCTTTTCAATTATTGTATCACTTCATTACTTTCCAAACTGTATTTTTCAGCTGCAAAACTCCAATTCGAATAAAACGAAAACAATTCACAAATTGCATAACGACCGGAAGTGAAAACCGGAACTCTAATAATTTTACATATACAAATAGCTATCCACTTACATATTCCTCTATGAAATCACCATGAAATGCATTCGTCCCCAGTACTAAACTACACACATTCACTAAACTAAACACGTGACCGAAAACCGACGCGACTGAATGAATTATTCGCACAGGTTGTTCCTGCTGTTGTTGTTGTTGTCGTCGACGCGGTTGTTATTGCACTGATGCATAATTTGAGTGCAGTCTCTCTCGAACCTATCACATTATCGATAATGTCGCTCTATTCGACCTAGTCACGCACTCACATACTCAATCAGATACTAAATACTAGAATTTTCCGTGAGTTGTTTACTCATTGTAATTTTTGCGCATCTCGGCGTTTTTCCCCTGGATTATTTTGCTACACTATGTGTTTAGGGATGTGTACGATATGCAGAGTGCATATGGGGATGAAATATAATATTTACATATTGCAAGTGTTTGTGAAACGAGTTCCTAAGGGATGAAAAAATGCACCCTAAATTCTAAAAGGGAGAAAATCTCTTATATTTTTCTTATGTTGGCAGAATGGTAGAAAAAATAATACAATTTCCTAAATTCCTAAACTGAATTAAATATATATTTCATTGTATTCTTCCAAATTTTTGGTAATTATCTTTTGTGCAAATTCAACTTGTAAAATTTGATAATAAAGTTGATGTATAATAACAAAAATATTTAATAATTTAAAGGCACATTTATTGCCAAAATATTTCAACATGAAGAGATTTGCGATTTGTGAATTGGAGATTAATAGATACCATAAAATGATAAGGCAACATCTGATCAAACGAAACCACAAACGCATTCATCCCGTGACGTCATTGTCGACATAACGTCAATTTGCTTGTGGTCCAAATACACACATTAATCCATTCTGCGTGATTATATAGATTCCACCAAAAATGTGTCTCTTTGCACCCCGATCGCGCCACACCCACACCCAACTGCCATCCCGGAAATCTGCCCAACTGTTCTCCTTTCCGCACCATATGACCACGCATTAACAAATTCAATACCAGAAGAAGGTCTCCTGGTACAAATAACTCGCTTAATATCGGTTATTATATAGTTTTATTGCACCCCATTTCCTAGGGTGTAAAACCCAGGACCCCCAACCCGAAAAAAGAGGAAACACCCAAACCGAGCAGGATGTGCATAAATCACCGGGTTAATTTGCATTCGTCACAACGTAATGACATCATCTTCAAGTCATAAAATATCAATTAGGAAATTTACCAAATGGCAACGATTCGCTAACCATTGGGAATAACCGGGATGCATCCCATCAATGCGCGCAAAAGAGGACAGAAGGGGTTGTCCTCACGACGAGTAAATAAAATTTTATTTTTCGCAAAGCATCTCCATCGACCAATCCAGACGGGCGTCTCCAGGAGCTCGTCCTGGAGATGCTGCGCGCTACTCCCGATCCGCCCACGCGTCCCACTTTTCTTAGTTTATTTTCGTCGTTTTCTTTTAGCAACAAAATGGCCGACCTCGATTTGCGCACGTACGTATACGAAGGAAAGCTTTCAATTCCCGACTGACGATAAATTAACCGTAATCAAAGTGCACGAGGAGTAGGAGGAGGAGGAGAAGGATGAGGTTGGGGTCCTCCGGGAAGAGACCATATGGCATCCCTTCACCCAGCGTTCATTTAGCTGATTGCACATGACCTTAAGTTAAACGTTCGATTTGTCACACTCGAATGTGCCAATATGTCGTCGATGCCAGCCAATGTGTTTGATTGTTTGCCTACGCGTCCCGACACACTTCCCGATTTCTTCCCGGCTGCAGTTGTTGCACTTGTATTTACTCATTGATTTACAAATAGATTGGACGTGCAGTGTACCCTACAACTTCAATTAATCAGCGCTTGTGGTCGCCGCAAATTGCAAATTTTATTGTTACGCGCATTTTTCAAAATTACGTCTCAGTTTATTTTTACTAGGGACACAGAAAAAAATAATATATTATATATTATATATGTAGGGTCGAAGGCTCTGAAATTTTCAGAAAATATTTTTTGGCTCCGATTGACTTCTAAATAGTTTAGACCGATAGTATTTTTCACGCAGAAGTCAAAATAAATTATTATAGCCTCCTAAGTCCACTAGAACCGGAGATATAGCGATTTGAAATTTTTCGAAATTTTCAAAGCCTTAAAGGGTCGAAGTCTCTGAAATTTTCCAAAAATATTTTTTGG
>JARJDZ010001079.1:0-63767 GCA_030264555.1 Aleochara sp. GC000083
GACTTAAGTCGTAAGTGCGTAATCAGCGCGCGGTAGCCGCGTGCAAACGGAACAGGTGCAGACGAGTGCAATCAGTCGCGGAAGCATACCATTTTGCGAAAGAGCTACCAAGCAGGACTCCACTCAGTTTGCAAAACCATGTTCAATTGATTAAAAATGTGGTACATACCATGTGATTTGTGTGAAAAGACGATAGTAATAACGCCGTGCTATAGGTCCTGTTCCTCTCACTCAAACTGGAAGTTTGATGATAAAAGTTGGTCTCTAGGAGTTTGTAATGGAATCGCACCAAAACTGACTTCTGCCATTTTTATTTAACTGCATTCCTAGATAAAACAGATTGTGTTAGAGACAATGGAAGCAAGAATAAATTTAATGGTGAAAAAGCTTCCCAAAAGTTGGCAAATTAAATGAAAATGAAAACCTCATTTTATCATCTGATAACAGGTGATTGCTAACCAAGTCAGTCCTCACCACTGAACTGTCTTAATTATGCATTACAAGAAATCATTGTTCATTACTTACAACTGCTGATGGTGAATGTCCTGTGATGCTGGAGGAAGTGATTGACAGGTGCCAACAACTGGAGCGAATTGAACGCATGTCTTTCAATATAGTTAGTCCACCTTGACCTCTCCTCCTCATTATTCGTTGCATGATGAAGTTACTTGCGTTTGCCAGTACTGAATGTGGAGACCAAGAAGCAGCTCATGTACAATACCTGAGGAAATAGAAATTAACATTAAATTCTATGCAATAATCAATCTTGATCATGATTTTCTATTGTTAATTGTACATACCGGTGCCGGTAACGAAATTGAAAATCCATTGAATTCCTATAGATTTCCTTGCAATTTTCTGCTCATCATGAAGAAGGAGGCCCACATTGATATTTGAACATCACCACAGCTTACGAACCATCGAAATTATTTAATTAACTGCCACTAATTACGGATCAACCTTATCGTTGCAAATGATGCAGCAAAATAAATTAAAATGGCAGCCGGTTGTTTACTGTTGGCGTCTCTCGCAAGCTTTTGTTTATTATTTCTTGAAGGTTTATTATGCGTAGCAGACCACTGGGGGCGCCACCATCCAGTCATTCATGGTCAACCTTGAAATGTAAGTAAAATTTGAAATTAATTCGTTGTTTAACTGTTGCAAGCCAAGTAAAACAACTTGTCAAGTAAATTATACATCAAATGATTTTTGCATACCTTGCGATTCGCCTGAAGAGATGATTACTGCTACAATCTCTTGTTAGTAGAAGCTGCATAATGTTACACCTCTTCTTCAACCATTGAAATTGAAGAAATGCAAAGACACTCAGCATGGACATCATCCCTGGTTGCATGGAAATACATATCTATAAAGAATATTTAATGTTAGTTATTAATTAAAACAGAATTAACTAGTATATAACTAGTTAAGTAAAATAATTAACAGTAGCTCAACTGGCAATTGCAACTCATTAAAAGGATGAGTTGCAGTTGCCAGTTTCTTCAATCTGTGTTGAAGATTCATAGAGTATCTGCACAAAAACGCTCACAAAATGTCAATATACAGCTAGGAATTACATCTACAATCTGCATAGCTTAAAGCACAGGCTTTTATAATCTGAAATACACTTTGTGCGTAACATATTTTATACTCGTTCACTTTCAATGATGAATAGATTACAATATTCTTATAAATTAAGTCTCAATCAAAGCCACGAATAATCACCAAATGTAAGAACACCAGTACATTGTGCGGATATATGTGGTGTGAATACATTTGTTAATAAAACCTATTCAATTAACTAGCATTCAACTATGTACATAGTAACTGACTAGTACTGTATAATATCATGTGTGTGTATATCATAAGTATGTATATAAATATTCAATACATAATGTAATGATCAATAGGTCAATAATTTAAAATCATTAAATTATGTTCACAACGCCATTTGGAAGCCCCTTGTTCAATGGGGGAGTGTTTATCGAGATTCGTTCGTTTGCATCATGCTTGGCAAATATACCAAAATGTATAATATTAAATACTATTGATTGATGAATTCAGTCTTGATACATAATACTCGTACGTCTGTGAGAGTGCAATCGACAAATCAATAGCCATTAACCGGTTCATCGCCAGAATCTTCTGCTAAGCGCTACATTTTGTACTTACTCCTTGGAGCGCATCAACTCGGAGCGAAATATGCTTGTTATCTTCATATCGTTTAGTAGTTAATATTCAATTGGCCTAACTAATTTTGATGAACTTAATCTTTGTACACGCAGCCCGAACCAATTTCGTTGACCAAGCAACATACGCCGTCCCATACAACACCCAACTCGCCCCTTTTGCGCGTTGGTCGTCGTCGTCGTCGTGCGCAAAAAGGGACGAGCACCCACAATTACCAACAACAATGAATCCTACGCTAATAGACGGCCGATGTTACCTGGTCAGCGAAATGGACCCGCTTCTAGCTGGGCTGCGGCGGCACCAGCATATTGTTCGGGTGCAACACGCTCACGGGCCGGCTGCGCGCCGGCTGGGCGCGCTTCAGCTCGCCCATGTCGCTCTGCAGCACCTCCATGTACTCCTTGATGAGCGTGGCGATCTGGAAGGCCTGCGCCGTCGTCAGGATCACCTTGCTCTGCTTGCACGCGCTGCCGGTGATGATCATTAGGCAGTTCAGCGCTGGCGAGTAGCTCAGAATGCTGCTGTACTCGTACGTGCAGAGCGTATTGCGCGAGCGGTGCTCCAGCAAATGTAGGCCTTTTTGGTCTACTGCCAGCCACAGGACTCGAGGCCAATTTGATGTGAATGATTGCTAAACATCAATTACACAAATTAATTCATTACAAATACAATATGCAACACACTGTCATGAAATTCAGTCTTTGCAGTATTCACTTCTGCTTTAAAACTTGACATTTCAGCCTTCAACAGCATTCATTCGTCTCAGAAGTTGAATGTCTGTTCATTTCAGCTTCGTACTACATGTGAAACTGAATGTTTCAATTGTTTCACTTACCATAACATCAAAAATGGTCGCCTTGTGCAATGGCCAACTTTGTATGAGGTTGAGGAACGCTTGCTTCGCTTCGGACGCGGTCATGCCACGCAGAGATTGATGATGCATGGCGACTCCTTCCTGCGGAAGAGCCGGCACCAGTCGTGCGGGCAAACAATGGCACGCAATGGTCCGATAATCATGCAGCATTTCGGTGCAATCGCCCAACTCAAGTTGCCCTTGGAGCGCCGTTAGCATCATCTGCACAAATTTCAAAATGTATGCTTAATCTAAAATAGGCTTAATTTTAATCTTATTACCGCTTCCTTATCGGTGATGGGAAATCTATCAGCACGCAGATCATGCAGCACCTGGTGATAGAGCAGCTCCTTCTCGACGGGGTCGTTCAAATTGATGAACGTGTCCATGAACAGATGCTTCTTGAAGAGGAAGAAGTGATGCTGGGGTCGCGCACGCTTCGTCGCAGTGTTCGTATTGTTGGCTGCGGCTGATGCGGCTCGATAGCGCTCCCATTTGGCCATCACATCAGCGACCTTCTCCTCGCACGCGAGGCTCCGCTCCGAGTTGCCCAGCACCTCGTAGATGGCATAGCCCTTGGCGTCGGAGCTCAAGCCAATCTTGTCGCGTACGATCTCCAGGACGTCGCGTGCAGTCGCTGATGGGTGGAACTCCACGGAATGGTACTGCCCGTCCATGAAATGGAAGCGTGCATAGACGGGTCGGCGATTGATGGTGCACAAGATCTCTTCGCGTGAAGGGGGCCATTGACGTCGACGTGTGCCCTGCGTTTTCGACAGGCATTTCTCGGCGAAACGTGCGAATTTACCTTCTTCGGTGACGTAGTCCGAGCTGCACCTCTTCAGGTGGGATATCAGATACCTTCGGACGGCCTTATGCGGTGGGAGCACCACCGAACAAGCTAACGACAACAACGCCCAATGACGAAGATTCACCCTGGAGTTCGGATCCGGATGGTCCGTCGTCTGCTTGATGAGCTGCAGGTAGAGCTCGCAGAGGAGCGACTCCTTGCGCATGCAGCGCTCGAGAATCGACTGCAGCAGCGTGACGTGCTCGTCCTCAGCGCGCCGAATCGCCTCCCCGTTCTGCCCCAGGCCCGCATACGTCAGGATGATCTGAAACACCTGGAGCATCACCTGCTCGTCGACCTCCGGGATGCGGCTGATGCTCTGCGGCAGCGGCTGCCTGCTGAACGCCCAGAACGAGTAGTGGAAGCCCTTGTACGTCTCCCCGCTGTCGCCCCCATGCTCCTGGCGCAGCTTGTCCAGCTTGTGCTTGCTGAGCCGCCGGAGGGTGTTGCGCAGGAAGCTGCCCGACTGGTCGATCGGCTTGCGCATGATGTCGTTGTCGATGAGCGCGCGCCGGCAGTTCACCAGGTTGTGGTACAGCCGCACGCGATCTTCGTTCGTCATCGCCTTCACCTTCTTCTGCGGCGCCTCGTTCTCCGTGATCCAGCCGGCCAACGTGGGGCAGTAGCTCGCGATCAGCGAGCCGATCTCGTTCTTCTGCCCCGTCTCGAACACGAAGCACTTGTGGTTGTTGTCGCTCATGTGCCGCTGCAGCGTGATCGTGATGAAGCTGTCGCTCGGGTCGAGCATGATCGACTCGATCTCGTGATATGGGTACTCGTTGAGGACGAACTTGTCGTCGGGTTTGATCAGCATGATGCCGTTGCAGTTGACGCCCAGGACCAACGTATTCCCGTACGACCAGTAGCCTCGGTACGTTACTGCGTACATCGTGGTACCATACAATGGATATTGCATGACACACGACAAATATAATGCTTTTGCAGTGAGTTCAGTCCGACCAGCCCCATATTGTCGATGCGCGTGCGCTATGATTGGCACCCAGACGTCTTCACCACGCGTCCTGCTAATGCGATACGGGAGATACGTATCGATATCCGTATAATACTCCAATTTGTTGTTATCTTTCGGATCGCCGAGCGCCACTTGGGCTTGCAATCCAGCCAATTGCAGCGCGACTTTCTCCGTCACCGGAAAATCATCGCTCTGAAAGAGACATTCACAATAAACCCCCTTAAATAACAATATGTCAACTACTAACCTTAACAACGCTATGTACAGCTTGGGCGTACAATAGATTAACTTCAACTGGATCTTGGCTCAATTCCCGATTGGATTTGAAGAGTCTACGTTTGAAGATGAAGCGATTTTCGCCACTGCTCACGCCAGCTCCACTTCGACGTCCCACAGTCGTCATTCCACTCGTCGAATTTGTCTTATTTTGATTCCTGTACAACAATACATCATAAGTACAAGTACGAAACTCGCGAAAGTTACTTGGAACAAAATCCTTACATTTCCCATGCTGCAATTACATCATATAAATAATGATGAGCTCGAACGTGTTCTTCAGCGTCCGCTCGACTTTGATAAATCGCCCAACCTTCCAATGTTCGTAAACCAAGACGTTCAGCAAGTTTTCTGGCAGCATCACCAGCAGTATCTGTTGGATGCACGTCGATTGCTTTCGTACGGCCGTCCAGAAAGAAGAATCTGCAGACGATCGTACCCAATCGCTTCATTGCCTATCAAAAAAACATCATTAAATGTCTGAGAAAACTCATAACAATGCATAAACAAACAAAATGTCAATTACTATGAATAAATGTAGTAAAGTAAAAGATGAATATGAATAAATGTAAAAAAAATAAAAGATGAAGATGATTAAATGTAATAAAGTAAAAAATGTACGTACTGCAACTTCGACTGAAGACGGCGGATGCTCTCTGACAGTAACTTTGTTGTTGTTGCAATTATCCAAACACCATTGCACATACTGTGAAATCCGTCCACCTTGAGTGAGGTTTTTCTTCAGGAACGACACGAAATACTTGTAGAGATTTTTCGACGGCTGAAAAGCGACGACGCAGAGACAGAGAAGCAGCCAAACGCGCTCCGTGGCTTCTGCTTGTGGATTATTCGTAGCTTGACGTACACATTGCACCAGGATTTCGTCCCGGAGTTCCTCACGTTCGAGCGCATGTCCGATAACGGTTTGTATCACGGATAGCTCCCGATCGGCATTCAACTCACCACGAAAATACTTGCAGATATCCTGAAAACATTGATTTTAACATTTGTAATGTGTGTAAATATATGCATATGAATTACCCGAAAGATTGTGCACGCAATATTCACATTATCCGGATCGTACATGTGAATATGCGAGTTGGGAATCGAATTTCCCTTGTAATAGGTCAACATCTCATATTTGGGGATCATCTCCGCGATGGAGCGCTTCCGCGTCAGCGTCGCAATGATGGTTCCCTCGGGACTTCGTTCATGCGCATTGTAGTAATTCTCAGCGAACTCCAGCATGTCGTGGTGCACCTCTTCAGCGGTCGTCTCCTTCTCCTGACTCTCGGACAACTCCTGCAGCTTCTTCTCGACGCGGAATTTGCGCCGTTGCTCGCGCTCGGCGTTCGCAGCCTCGTGCTCCTGATTTAATCTCCACGCCTGCGGCTGTAAATGTTGAAATCGTAGAAAAATGGGAATAAAAACGCTAAGAAAACTTACGCCAGCGCTGCTGCAGCGTGAAACGGGGGGACTTTGATGCGGCGACTCGGATGGGAGTCGTGGTGGTGCCGGAAGTGGTGGCGGGGAAACGCAGGGTGGTTCGTCGCGGGGTAAAACCGCCTCGTAGATGGGTTCGTTCGTTGATTTATCCGTGGGGACGTCTTCGGGGATGATGGCGGGCACCGGAGGTGGTGGTGCTTCATTGGCGACTGGAGGGGGTGGTGGAGGCGGTTCCGTGGGTTCAGGCAGTGATGGCAACCCCAGTTTCGGTGGGGTCGGTTGGGCGAGCTGCTCCTGCGCCAGGCCCTCCAGCTCCTGCTGGATGACCGTCTCGAGCTCGACGTCCAGGTCCTCGACGAGCTCGTCCATCTGCGAGCCGATCTCGTCGATGATCTTGTTCGTCGGTGGTGCACTCTGGTCGGAGAGGAAGGCGAAGAGGTTGTCCAGGTCGACCGCCTCGGTGGCCGCCTCCGTCAGGCGCGGTTTCAACTGCTCGGCCATGTGCGACAATGCAGCGATTTCTTTTTCGGCCGCCCTGAGAAATCAAATTCATAAAAATTAAAAACCGAAAAATAATAATTTCGTTTTACATACTTTTCGCTCTTTTCCAATTCGAGTTTCTGCTCCTGCGCCTGCGCCTCAGCCTCCTTCACCTTCCGCTCTTCCTCGAGAAGTTCCCGCTTGCGCATCTCCTCCTCAACTCGGCGCATCTCCCTCAACGCCGCCGCTACCTCGCGCGCAAAAACGCCACGAAGATGGCTTTGGATCACAACCGCAGCTCGTCGCTTCTTGAGGAATTCGATGCGACTTTTCCAGCCCTTATAAGCGTGCTGAATCTTCAAAACGGCGGCGCGTTTCTGCACGTAGTCCTTGCGCACAGCGTGCCGCCGGAACGTCTTCTGGATGAGGACGGCTTTGGCCGTCTGCATCTTGTTGCGCGTCTCCTCGAGCGGCTCGTGCACGTGCGAGCGCATGAACACCTTGGTTTTGCCGATCTGCCATTCGGTCTTCGGTATCTGGTGCGATTCGATGAGCGACTGGCAGGCGGTGCGCGCGTCCACACTCGGCAGGCGGCCGCGCGACAGGCAGTGATATCTGGCAATGAAGTCGTTGAAGTCCATGTGGATGGGAAAACCCTCCTTGCGGATGCGGATGATATCGAGCATACCGAGGTATTTCAACTGGTCCAAGACGAGCGTGTCGTCGTAGTTGTCGGGGTCCTTCTTGGAGTTCGGCTTTATGCAGCGCACGTACCACGGCGTCGTGCTCTGGAGCACATCGACAAGCGCCTGCAGCTGGTGCCGGAATGTATCAGAAACGGTGAGTTTCCCCTTGCTCGTTCCACGTGACACCGTCGTTGCGCCATTTGCTATGTGAAAAATCGATGTAAACACACTTCAAATGGTTCAAAAAATGTAACAGTTTACCGATCGCTTTGGAGTTGTTTGCTGGCACGGCGCTCAAGTCCTGATAGGTCGACAAGTCTTTGACGAAGTCGCAAGTGCTGCGCGAGAGGATGTCAAAGAAGACGTCCTGTTGCACGTCGCGATTCTTGTCGACGAAGCCTTTGACGTTGTACAGCACGCCGCCCGCATAATGCTTGACGCCGAACTCCATCTCCCACTTGCGTTTGTCCTCGCCTTTGAAATAGTTCTCGTGCGCTTCGAATTCGGCGTGCAAATTCGAGATATACGAAGCATCGCAGCCACGTGGCATGTGACATTGTTCGGAGAGCAAACGCAAGATGCAACGTGGCGGTTTCTCGAGCAACTCCAAGCAAAGCGTGTTATCCGTGAATGCGATGTGGTTGTATTCGATTTCTTCGGATTTATACTGAAATTTCATAGATAATAATAAACGAACATCGCGTGCGTTAATTGGACAAATTGCCCCCAGCAAAAAGCACTCCACTTACAATTTCCTGTTCGAGCGCGAAGACGTAGTGATTGAAAAACTTGTGCAGTTTTTCATTCGTGTAATTGATGCACAACTGCTCGAACGAGTTGACGGCGAAATTCTCGAATCCGAAAATATCCAAGACGCCGATAAACCTCGTCGCATCCTGGCCAGGATTCGTGCAGTTGTTGATGTGATTGATGAGCCATGCGAATGTTCGCGAATACAACGCTTTCGCCATCGCATGACGATTCTCTCCCGCCTGGAATGTAATGAACGTTTAATGAGACGTCTCCAGCAGGGAACGCGCTCGCTAGGGGTCTAATAAAGCGAATTACCTCCTGAAATTTTAAAGGGATCTCCGTAATGTTGCCTCGAACATTAATTTGCCTCACGAGGACAACTTGTTTCAATGCGTCCTTATCGAGACCTAATAATTCGGCGACGATTTCCAAAATTTGGAGGTCGCCTTCAGTGACGTCGCATTTCTCCCCATCGACGTCCATGAACGCCAAATTACCGAGCCACAAAATCGCCGATAGCGTTTGAAATATGCCATTGCACATATTCTGGGGGAGTTGCAGCACGTTGAACGCCAACCGTAGATTATCCAGACTTTTTGCGTCCTCTTCGCATTTCGTGTGGCCGGACTGATTCAAGTAGTTGTAGAATTCGACGGGTTTCAGGTGCAACTGCTGCGCTACCTCCGGATTATGCTGCGGGACAAAAATGCGTGAATTTGAGCGAACTAAACGCGTTCGCGGATGGGTTACCTTGGCGCCTTCGACGAGTTGGTAGAAGACGTGGTAGTTGCGCTCGTTGGGGCCCTGGAAGGTGATGCGCGACTGCTCGAGGAGGTAGTCCTGGACGATGCAGCCGGCGATCATCCAGCGCGAGTCGAAGCAGACCTGCATGAACTTGCCGAAGCGGCTCGAGTTGTTGTTGCGGATCGTCTTCGCGTTGCCGAACGCCTCGAGGATGGTGTTCGCCTCGAGGATCTGCTGCTCCACCCACGTGGAGACGCCGCTCGTCACAGAGCAGAGATACTGCAGGATGAAGCGCGTGTTCTCGGTCTTGCCGGCGCCACTTTCGCCGCTGATGACGAGGCTCTGGTTCAGGTGGCCTCGGCTGTGGTGCGGATTCTGCAGGGAGGCGTACGCCGCCTCCGCCAGCGCGAACACGTGCGGCTCCTCCATCCCCAGCTTCTTGCCGCGATACTTGTCCACATAGTGCTGCAACACCACAAGCGGAATTCAGAACAGCAGACGGATGTGTGTTGCAACAATTGTTGCAGTTATCACAAGGTGACCTATTTCTACACAAACAACCATTTTGCTAACAATTCCACGCCAAGATAATTGCCTCATTATTCATGTACGCTTTTTATCATAACTTCTCATTCGGTAAAAGTTAGATTACATTTTAGCATCTAAACGTGTTAAATGTGATAAACGTATCTAACGTTCAAGATAAACATTGTTTTTTTAACAATTCAATTTAGTTTGTACTCATGAAATCTTTTGTTACAACAATTGAACAAACTCATTCTTCAGATAATTCAACCATTTCGGAATCTTTCTTGAAAACGCCTACACCGGATACATTACTCCATTTTTTCGCAGGGTTAACATTAGTAAGCAACAACATTAAAACACATTGTTTCGCGTGGGAAAAGAAATCAACTTAATTTCAGTCTACGCCATCAACGACGATAAAAAACCTGGTCATGCTTCCATAATCACATTAAACGTTCAAGATACCTTGCGATTCGTCGCTTCAGTCACTTTACTACTTGCAAAGCACGATTATTAACTATTAACTGCCATATTACTTATGCAGCGATATATAATTCTAGTTAAATAACTATAATTCATGTATAGGACGCCATCTTGGCTTGTGACAAAACAATTTGAAGTTAATTGTTAATCTGGCGAAGTAATTATTTCATGAGAAGTTGGTCTGGCCAACAGGAAGGAAACAAATTCATTGAGAATGGAAGAGCACGCACAAAGGAAGCGCTCAACTTGTCAGCGTTAGACTAATAAATTTGTGAACCCGCATGAAATTTAATTTGTTTCTAAATTAAGAAGCCAAAACTCTCCAGATTGCTTTTCGATTACTGGCTGCATGCAACATCAGACAAATGCTCTAAGTGTTTCTGTTTTTGTTTGATCTATATTCCAGATGCATTTTTATCTGAAGTTGAAATTTTATTACATCATTTTCCCAATGTTTTTTTGTGTTCATTTGGTTGCCTAACATACATGAAGAAACCTTCTGAAGCCAAACAAAGAATTTTGAAAACTATGTTCCGGAAGCTGGAATACAACAATTGAATACCTAATGAAATGAAAATTGATTGGCGTTTACTATGCATGAAACTATGCGGCGCTTCCTTGCTTGGTTTATACTTCCGAAACCGATGATTTCGTCGTTTTGCCCGTGCGATAAACAAACAACGCAGCAGCAAGCAAAAAAGACTCGTTCGTAATCAAGTGGCTCTTACCTGCGAGTAGATGTCGACGGCCTTATAAGGGTTGACGGCGACGAGGATGGATCCGGTGTAGGTCTGTGCGTAATCGAATTAAGGAGAACGAAAAATGCTTCGGTCATCGCTAACTTATCTATAGCAAGTCTTCTCAGCCGGCGAACGCCACTTCATAACCCAAATACAATGCTCGCGTCGTTTGCATGGGGCACTCATGCGAACGGAGGTGACAAAGGCATCAATGACAAATATGATGATTAAGGCATGAAATGAAGCTAGAACGAATGATCTACAAGGTATAAATGCGTCTCAATGTCTGTTGATGTGCATTCTTCGAATATCCGAGCTGTCACGGAATTTTTGGGTGACTCATTTGGTATGTGAACGAATGGGATCTTCCGTTAACTCTAGATTCTTGTCCCACCTGAGAAAAATGCGTTATCAACGATATTTAAACGCGTACATCAAATATGTTATCGATTTTCAATTGTTTAGACGCGCCTAAAGACTTGATGTGTGTTAAAATGCATAGAACTGCGAATTGAACTATCACAGATTGCATTCATCGCTATCATCAAGGTGAAGGATGAATCATGCAGTGTCCCAATAAACTACTGCCGCATTTATCACAAAACTGTTCCCTCAATGAAGCGTTTTAGATATAAAAAACAACTCCCGCAACCTTAAAACGGTTCAAAACAAGAGCAAATAAAGCGCTAACACTCTCTAGCTTCTACCACACATGACATGAATGGGGTAATTGAAAAGGGGGAGCATTTTTTTGCTTGGGTTATGAAGTCATCGAAAAGTGCGCTAACAAAGGCGACGCGTCCCATAATGAAAATGGGCAAAAACAAAAGACTACCTGATCCGAATCGTCGCGGCGAATGGCAATTGTTTCGTTTGCCATTCGTCCGCAGGGAAGTTATCGTCAAAAAGGATACATAAATGCGATCTTTCTCGTATCGGTTGCGCAGATTCTGGTTGATCACCTCCTCGTCCAGCGCGGTCAGCCGGGTCATATCCTGGACGCCATCTTCGGGCACAATTCCTGCGACAACAGAGAAATATTCAGAATAGAAATCCAATTATGCACTTGAGTCATTTACGACCGATGTGAGTGAGCCTTTCACTTATGGGATTATAAGAAGTTTACAAAAGCATAATGAGAATTCCGTCGAAAGCGAAGTGACTCATGCGTTATACATTCGACTACACCGGAATACCTTGTGCAACACGATGATAGATCACTCACGGCTGCATCGTTGACCACTTAATCGTTGCATATTTATGTATAACTTAAAAATTAAATATGTAAAGTTCTAAATTAATATTAACATGATGACAAGACGCGACTTAGGTTAAACAACTGAAAAAACAAACGAAGATAACTCCAACTAACGCCTGTAGGGGGCGCACTTAATTAATAGGTGCTTTCCTTTTATCAATGCAAATAATAGGTGCTTTCATTTTATACATCATTGGACTGAGCATCTTAAAAATTGAAATTTCTTATTCAATAAACTCATTGTTTGAGATTTTTTAATAAAATCCCAACGATGTTTTGTTCCATCATATAGCAATCTATAAAAAATCTATAAATTCTAGAAATTATAAAAAAATAATCTGAAATTGAAAATTTGCTCAGTTCAACGACGAAGGGAACGCACCTATAAAATTACATCTTATTGGACATTCTAGAAACAAACAATTGTAATGGGAAATATAATACCCGGGCAATTATCATCAACGAGCACATTAATTATGCACACTGCATCGTCGTCTGCATGTTATGAAAGCCGATATGAGTTATTTATGTTAAACATTCGGAATGCACAAATACACAAACGCGTTTTGCAGCCGTTCAAGAGTGTTTGTTTGTTTGATATTTGAACTTCAATATTTAGGCTTGAAATAACAGAATAACAAACACAGAAATCAAATTTCAATTCGATGATGACAAAAGTGCAACTAAAATCCGTCACGGGGGGCGCTGACACATAAACAACTATAAACAGAAGCGAAAACAAATGAAAACTGCAAGCCCTCAGAATGCATTTATTCGAAAAATAGAAGCTTTCCTTTGGGAGCTTTTGAAATGAGAGCTTCTTGACTCTGGCACATTCAGAAAACGCTGCCGCGGGCAAAATGTAAATGGACGGTGAAAAAAGCCTATTGTCTTAACGCGTTATTACATGCAATTCTCATGAAAGGGCCGTAAGCAAATGATGGTTTCTAATGATTTCTCAGATTAGCGAAAACCAACTGATAAGAGTTGGAAATGTGCAGCCGGAAGCCGCACGAATAGTACCGGAAGTTACAGTTGTACCGCTTGCGGTTGTAAAGTTTTCATAAAATATTCCATGGTAATCTGGGGTTTTGTGCATGGGGCAAATTGAATTATTGATATGCTGGCTGCACAAGATGCTCAGCTCGCAGGTGTTTCGTTTCGTGCCACAATGCAGGACAGATGCAAAACACCTGTTCCCGCCCTAAAATCCTCTCTGAAAAGCGGAAAACGTCTTCGAAAGCAGCCCGGCCGCTTCCAGGTAGCACCGCAATGTACCATCTGCACACCATGCGTCCCATCAGATGTGCGAAACTCGAGGGCCCAAAATAGAAAACGTGCACGTTGCTATTTTCGAGTTTTACGGCCCTTTTCGAGCGAAATACTTGTTGAAGTTAACAAAAACGACGCCCCCGGCTTTCAATTGTTTCGCGATCGGCTTTTGTTTGTTTGGCGCGTTTGTTTATAGGAAACAAACGCGAATCGAATTGGGATTTGGAGGCTATTGCCCTGGAATGGGGCATCAAATGCAGGGGCTGCATCCTTATGCAATGCGTGCGAAAAGGTTGCCTCCCTAGGCGGGCGCCGAAACAATCAATAGTTGTAGTTTTTTCGCAAAACTCACCCACGGTGGAGAAGTCCAACTGCACCATCGTGATCGTCGGCGGTGGGTGCACCCGCACGCGTACACCGCTGGCAAATTCGCACGACTTTTCACTCAGCAATCGGCCATCACTTGCGAGGAGCGCGATTTGCGCCCACGGGCGGCTGGGGGCTGCTGTGCGCACGACTTGGGGCTGGGGCTGCTTCGGACGCTTCGTGCATGTGTGCCGCTCGTTCGTGTGCTCGCACCGCGCACACGCCGCTTGGACCGCCGCCGACGCAAGACGCACGCACCGACAACACCCTGAACGGAACTGAAACACGCGAAGTTCGTCGCGATGCGGACGCGAGAAACCCGCGCGCGCGAACGTTGAAATCTTCCACCTCCCGTATGCAACGTCTGTGAGCCGTTCGATAGCAGCAGAATGAGAAAGCAGAAATTCCGAAATCGTATCGGTGGCGCCCTCATGCGGTGAAATTTTTACGAAACTCAGTTTTCTGCCCTCACAAGCCAATGGTGGCGCTAGTGTATGACATGTACATTGACATATGTTCCTTGGCACTTTGACAGTGCCCAAACTCAAAACCTAGTAAATTATTTCGCCGCAAAAAACGCTCTAAAAGATAAATTGACATATAGAAATTAATTAGAAATTACAGCTAAAACTAAAATTTGCAATTACACTAATTTAATATTATTAAACGAAGCCTAAAACAATTAAAATCCGCATAAAAACTGACGCCTTTGGGCGATTCTAACGGTCGACTCTGGGAAAGTCCCCAAGATAACATATGGAAAATTAAACGTGTCTGAAATTCTTCATTTGCAAAAATTTAATTGTTGTCGAAAATCCGAATTGAATTAAAAACAACGATGAAGACACGATTTAATACCTATGATATTGTATGCGGAATTACCGAACTGCAAAAGTAAGCACCATTATATCCGATTATCATTAAATAAACACTTCTTCTCGAATGCAGGTTCATTGGAATGCGCGTTAACAATGTTTACGACATTGATAATCGCACGTATCTCTTCAAATTGCAGCGCAAGGAGGAGAAGGCAATAATCTTATTGGAATCAGGCAATCGCTTCCATTTGACCGGATATGAATGGCCCAAAAATGTTGCACCATCTGGCTTCAGCATGAAGGTATAGATTATCATCTGTAGTTACATTGCAACTGAGCGAATCTTACTTGCAGTTGAGGAAACACTTGAAGAACAAAAGATTGGAGAGCTTGAAGCAGCTTGGCACTGATCGAATTGTTGACTTGCAATTTGGCACTGATGAGGCTGCCTATCATGTCATCTTGGAGCTTTATGACAGGGGAAATATTGTCCTGTGTGACTATGAAATGACTATTTTGAATGTACTGAGGCCTCACACTGAAGGCGACAAGGTCAGATTTGCAGTGAGGGAGAAATACCCTCAGGACAGGGCTAGGGAGTCAGTTACACCCAGCATGGATGATATTCGGAAGTATATTGAAGCTGCTAAAGATGGGGATACTCTTAAGAAAGTGTTGATTTATAATTTGGGTGAGTGATTCATTTGCTATGCTAATCATTTTTCATGATTTTCTTTAATTCACCATATTTTTATTTTTGTTTTAGAATATGGTCCAGCACTAATTGAACATGTGCTTTTAAAACATGGATTTCAGAGTGCAAAAATAGGCAAGAATTTCAGCATTGACCAAGACCTAGAGAATCTGCACAAAGCCCTCTTGGAAGCCGATAAACTATTGAATGATGGGAAATCAATACCTTCAAAGGTACTTTTCAAATTACTTATAAATTGTTAATGGCTACAATCAATCTATTCATAGGGTTACATCATTCAAAAAAAGGAAGAACGTCCACGAGCTGATAATCTCGGAGAAAAAGAGTATTTTCTGGCGAATCAGGAATTCCATCCACTTCTCTATCAACAACACATGCATTTACCGCACCTCGAGTTCGAATCGTTCAATCAAGCCGTCGACGAATTCTTTTCCACCCTGCAAGGGCAGAAAATCGACCTGAAGGCGCTTCAACAGGAACGCGAAGCCATCAAGAAGCTGGAGAATGTCAAGAAGGACCACGAGAAACGCCTGAAAGCGTTGGAACAAACTCAAGACACGGACAAATTCAAAGCGGAGCTCATCCTCAAGAATGAGCACATCATTTCGGACGCAATCCTCGCGATCCAGGAGTCGCTCGCATGCCAGTTATCGTGGCCCGAGATCGAGACTCTGGTGAAACAGGGTGCTGATAAAGGTCTTCCAATTGTCAAGCAAATCAAAAAGCTGAAACTTGAGACGAATCACATCACAATGTTGCTTTACGACACCGATCACGACGATGACAGCACGCAAGCACCTTCGGCGCTGGTGGACATCGACCTGGGGATATCCGCGTTCGCGAACGCGCGGAAATACTACGACCAGAAGCGCTCGGCGGCGAAAAAGCAGCAGAAAACCATCGAGTCGGCGGGCAAAGCGCTCAAATCCGCCGAGAAGAAGACGAAGCAGGCGCTGAAGGAGATGCAGACGACGACGAACATCAACAAGGCGCGCAAAGTGTACTGGTTCGAGAAGTTCTTCTGGTTCGTCAGCAGCGAGAACTACCTGGTGATCGGCGGCAGGGATCAACAGCAGAACGAAATCATCGTCAAACGGTAAACTACGTCCATTGCAATCACCGCGGCGTGTACAATTTGTATTTTGCACCAGGTACATGAAACCCAACGACATCTACGTGCACGCCGACATCCACGGCGCGTCGAGCATCGTCATCAAGAACCCCACGGGCAAGCCGGTGCCGCCGAAGACGCTGAACGAGGCCGGCACCGTCGCCATCTGCTACAGCGTCGCCTGGGACGCCAAGGTGCTCACCAACGCCTACTGGGTACTTGGGGAGCAGGTCAGCAAGACGGCACCCACGGGCGAGTACCTCACGACCGGAAGCTTCATGATTCGCGGCAAGAAGAACTTCCTGCCGCCGTCGCAGCTCATTCTTGGACTTGGTTTCCTGTTCCGCCTCGAGGATGGCTCCATCGAGCGTCATCAGGGCGAGCGGAAGGTGCTGAACGACGTGGAGGAGATTGAACAAATCGAAAGGGAGCGGAAAATCGACGAGGAGGAAATTGTTATTTCCGATGGGGAAGAAGGTATTGATTGATTGCCAATTAGAAATGATTTATATTGGAAATTAGAGATTGATTTCCTGATGTTTCAGATGAAGATGATGAGGATATTAAGCAAGAGGAAAAATTGGAAAATATTGCTGAGGAAATTACAACTCAAGAAGTGGATCAAAATGGCGGAAATAAGGATGTTGATGATAATGAACAAGAAAATAGTGATAGCAGTGATGAAAGTAATGAGGATGAATCGAAATTTCCGGATACTCAAATTAAAATTAAGCATTTCCAAGGAACAACCAAGTAATTTTCATGATTAATTAGTTATGAAGTAATTAATAATTGAAAATTACGTTGCAGAATTGATATAGATTCAAAAACGCCGTTGATAAACGAGAAATTGGAGATTGACGAACGCATCGAGAAAGCAAAACAGCGCAGTCGAACCGTCAGTGAAGTCAGCACAAAATCCAAAGCGTCATTCACAAGTAAATTCACTCAATACTTGTTTTCAATGTCAAATTTTTACTTATTTTCCCTACTAAAAAAACTTTAGGTACCAACACGGAATCATCGCAAAAACACAAGGAAAGTCAACCAAAACGAGGACAACGCAGCAAACTGAAGAAAATTAAGGAAAAATACGGGGACCAAGACGAAGAGGAGCGCCAACAACGCATGAATATTCTGCAGGTGCATGAAAATCATCATTCTATGTGAACAAACAATAACTCTTTATTGCCCTCAGTCGGCCGGCAGTCAGAAAAAGAAGGACAAGAAGCTGAAGGGCAAACATCAGCCGGTGCAGCAGCCGAAGCAGCCGAGAGCGCCGCGCGTCCAGCAGGAGCACGAGCCGAACGATGACGACGAGCCCGTCGTCCAGGCGGATGTCGACATGCTGGACGCGCTGACGGGCGTTCCCGTCGTCGAAGATGAGTTGCTATTCGCTATCCCAGTGGTCGCCCCATACAACACGCTGACAAATTACAAGTACGTTCAATCCAAATCAATGTAGTGTTGTTAATGTTAATTATATACGTTAATGATTTCAGATTCAAAGTGAAAATTACACCGGGAACATCGAAACGCGGAAAAGCCTCGAAGACGGCGGTGTCGATGTTTCTGCACGACAAAACGACCACGCAACGGGAGAAAGACTTGTTGAAAGCCGTCAAGGATGAGTTGCTCGCGCGGAATTTACCTGGGAAGGTGAAATTGTCGGCGCCAAAATTGCAAACTTTACGGAAATAAACAATTTCCCGTTAATTGTAACCAGGGTGCGTTTTCAAGGCTGTTTGTGCAATTAAAATTGCAACCGTTGAATTACCGATTAATAAATAGCTTTAAATTTTACGAAACGAACGAATGAAATGCGAAAATGCAAGATGTCATAATGCACTACATTATTTAATGTATGCTCCTCGAAGATGACGTCCAGGTCAAACGGGAATTTCGTAGAAAATGATGCACCTACCTTAAAATCCAGGATCCCAATCGGTTTTCTGCGGCACCTTGCGCTTCTCGTAGCAAACCAACGTGTCCCCCAGCTGGAACGTGACGTCCTTGTCAGCGAGCTGCAGGCCGCACTCCAGGTCCTTTTTGACGGAGTCCACCTCGTTCTTCAGGTGCCTCATCGACGTCAGCGAACCTGTAAGAAAGCAATAATTCAAATGTTTAAAGTGTCTCGTTGAAAGCGTAGTCGTTGGAGGTTACCTTCGAAGACGACCTCCTCGTTGCGCACAAGGCGATAGAGCGCGCTGCGCTTGAGCACGCCCTTGACGCACCGGGAGCCCGCGACGGGCACCTTCTTCTTGCCCTCGTTGATGTCGAACTGCTGCAGCACGGTCGCCTCGCCCAGCACGTCCTCCACCTCCTTCATCGGCAGGCGCGCATTGATTTGCTCCTTGACGTCGTCCACCAGCTTGTAGATGACGTTGTGGTGCTTGACGGGGACGTCGTCGGCGAGCGCCAGGTCGGCGATGCGCGCCGGGCAGTCGACGTTGAAGGCGTACACGATGCCGCCGAAGCTTTTCGCCAGCTCGACGTCGGACTCGCTGACGGGGCCGACGCCGTAGTGCACCAGGTCCATGGCGCACTCGTCGGAGTCGTACGTGTCGAGCGTGTTGAGGATGGCCTCCAACGTGCCGTCCACGTCGGCTTTGAGGACGATGTTCAACGTGGGGGGACCGTCATCGTCGGGGATTTCTTTCTGTCTAGGTCCGGTCGCGCGCATCTTGAAGCGGCCCATGCGTCGCTTCAACTCCAAGCGTTCTTTGTACGCGCGTTGGTGGCTTTCCTCCTTGGCGGAGATTTCGCTGGCGATGTCAGCCGCCTTGGCGAGGAACTCCTTCTGTTCGCGGACTTTGATGACGCTGCGTGCTTTCTGTTCGGTGGGGACCTGGAGGACGACTTCGCCAGCGGAGGGTAGGTCCTTCCAGCCTTCGATTTCGGCCGGGTAACCAGGAGTCACCGACGTCAGTGCGTTACCATCAGCGTCGCGTAGGACTCGCACGCGGCACATCGCGGTGCCAGCTACGAGGATGACGCCGCGTTTCAGCGTTCCACGTTGGACCACCACCGTGGATAACTTCCCACGGTGCGGGTGGAGCTTGCTCTCGACGACGACGGCTTCCACCTGGCCTTGCGGGTCGCCGCCGAGCTCAAGAAGGTCCGCCTGGAGGACGAGCGCCTCGGTGAGCTGCTCCAGGTTCTGGCGCTTGCGTGCTGATATCGCCACTGCCTGCACGTCGCCACCGTGCTGCTCCACCTGGATGCCGACCTGCATGAGCATCCGTTCGGTGCGTTCCACGTCCGCATTTGGTGAATCTATCTTGTTAATCGCAACCAAAATCGGAACTGAAAGTAAATTCAACGACTCAAAATGGCGGCCAACGGCGTCAGTTTTCGAAATTAAGTTAGGCAACATTGACTACAATCAACAAACAACGTAGCGTCTTGAAACAAAAGAAAATTGAGACGAAAATTTTCAATTACCATTCGCTTGTCGAGCCATTTTGATTGACTCCAAGGTTTGCTCCATGACGCCATCGTCAGCGGCAACGACAAGCACGACGATGTCGGTGATGTTGGCGCCTCGCTCGCGCATTGCTGTGAATGCAGCATGGCCGGGTGTGTCCAAGAATGTTATTTTTGCTCCGTTTTTCAGCACAACTGAAAACGCCCCAATATGCTGCGTTATCCCTCCGAATTCCTGGTCTACGACGCTCGTTTGTCGCAAGGCGTCTAAAAGCGTCGTTTTGCCATGGTCCACATGCCCCATTACAGTTACAACAGGTGGTCGAGGCACCAAAATCTCTTTGGAAGGTGGAGGTTGTGGAAATACATCTCCCAAATCCAAATTTTCAGCCTCTGTAGGCTTGGCAATGATCCGCATACGTCGTCCACTGCGATGAACTGCATCTTGTAGCTTGCCTATATCCGCAATCACTGTATTTGCTCCTCTGATCTCATTCAAAAATATATCTGAGACATATTGTGTATCCCTCTTTAGAATTTTCGCTAATTCCCCCACAGTTATATTGTTCCATACCTCAATCACCTCAGACTTTGCTTTAGGGGAATATTGAATTATCCTAGAAGATTTCTGCAATTCAATAATATATTAGTATAATTTCAATTCATTTGTTAATTGCATACCCTTTCTTCAGCAGTTTTCCTCCTTTTGTACAAGTAACTAGTAGTATGATACTGGAGGTAGTGTGGCTTATATAAATCATGACTTTTTTGTAATGAACTTAGTAGAATTATCCTTAAAATTAAAGAAGTGAAAAAAATTGTAACACGAAAATGATGAAAATACCTATTGACTAAATCCTGTTCAACATGTTTCCTGGTCAAATATGATAACTTGGTGAATTGAGAACACAATCTATGCAATGCCATTGATTAAACTCGTATTATAAACTATAACAAAAACACAAATTATTACAATGTTTTTTTTTTGCTCATGTTAGTTAAGCATTTAAAATTTATAGGTTAAGAATTATTACCTGAAACCGTGGAGGGAGTAAAGTCATTACTCCCTCCTTTTGATAAAGACGAATGACGGGTTGCATACCTTATCACGTGTGAAAAGTTAATACGATTAAATTCAGGAATAATAGCGTCAATGAATAAACAATTTGCAATAAATTGTTGCCAAAGTGAGAAAATGATGAAAAAATGAAATAAAAAAGACTTGGGTCTAATTATATTGGTCAGGCTATGACGGACTTCCCACTCCCGGGCGCGATCCCACTACTGCACGACGCGGGGACTTTTGGCTGCTGGGTTTCCCCCCTGGCCCGGTTCGCCCCTCTTTAACCAACCTGGCCATCCCGAACTCCTTCAGGATGCCCATATTGACGCCCAGCTTAGCGTGGACGCCCAGTCAACGTGAGATAATTCCGCCACAGTGGTCCTGACCTCAAATCATCCACCAAATCTGACCTCCCGGTAGCAGGATTACAGGAGTGCGCCACGCTCCCAGTCGTCAAATGTGAAGAAAATTGGTCAAATAACGTTACCTTTTAAGTTATTTATGAAATCAGATCACTCAAACGAAATTATTCTTTGCCCCTTATGCTTTCAACGGAATTCAAATTGCGTTTCTTATTGGAAAACGAAATTAAAATGAAACTATCAGCGAACTTTTCTAATTAGATTCGAATTATCTTTGACAGTCGCACAAGGTTAATGAAATGTCAAATACATCATCAACCAGCGATTGCAGCGACACCAAACTGACTAATCAAAATTCGGCTGGATTTAATCAAATCGTATTTATTGATAGTTATTTAGTTGCATTAAAATGAGCGATAATACCGAAAAATTAGCGCAATTTAAGGCTGTTACCGGTGCAAACGATGAACGTGCACGCTTCTATCTGGATTCGGCAACATGGAATTTGGAGGTTAGAATCACTTTGAAAACATTGCAATTATTTTCCTATGGGATGCTAAATATAAACCTAATACGATTGAATATTCATCAGATGGCACTTGCCAGCTTCTACGATGGCGACACCGAGCCGGAAGCGGATCCGGACGTCGAGGTGATCGAAGACAGTGAATCCAGCCAGCCACCAGGTGCAGAGATGTTCAACAAGAAGGCGAAAGGCAGTGGCAGCAGCAAGCCAAGCTCCAAGTTTGCCACCATTCATTCCCTGAACACAACTTCAAGTGATGAGGAGGAGGAAGGGCAAGCATTCTATGCAGGCGGATCAGAAACCAGTGGCCAGCAGGTGCTAGGGCCAAAGAAACGTGACTTTGTCCATGATATGTTCAAATCAGTGAAAGAGTAAGTACACACTTTACAAAGTAGTGTAATATGATGCAATGTAACTGAGTGAATTGTTTTGAAGGCATGGCGTGGAAATACAAGAGGGAAAGGCGGGCGGGAGCAGGCCTCGCGCCTTCTGCGGTACTGGGTACAAGCTGGGCCAGACCCCTGAGGATACACAAGAAGTCGCAGGTGCAGCATCACCTCCACAACCGCGCCAAGTGTCGCTGAAGCTGTGGCGTGAAGGCTTCAGCGTCGACAATGGCGAGCTGCGACAGTACGGCGATCCGGCGAACCAGGAGTTCCTCAATTCAGTGAAACGCGGTGAAATTCCGTCTGAATTACGTCATGGTTATGGTGAAATTGTAAGTTTCATTTTATCATATTACCACTGAATGTGGGGCTAATTACTGGATTAATTGCAGGTTCATGTGAGCATGGAGGACCATCGAATGGAGGAATTTCGACGAACGGGCGAGACGCGTTCGAGGCACGTCTTCCAAGGCGCGGGACACACGCTGGGGAGCCCTGCGCCACCCACGGTGGGGGCCCCATGTGCTGACGACGACAAAGTCAACGAAAATCATGCCCGGGAAAACCTGCACGTAGATGACACCCAACCTACTACAAAGTGAGTCGTTTCTCGAAGAACTTAGCTGATTATTTCTACAATTTCACATTGTTTTTCAGTTTACAAATTCGTCTTGCTGATGGTTCACGATTAGTGGGCGTATTTAATCAGCGACACACCGTGCAAGAGGTGCGGAATTTCATTGTAACGGCTCGTCCGCAATACGAAACGCGTACATTTTCGCTGATGACTGCGTATCCGCCAAAACCGCTCGAAGATTCGCAAACGCTCGAAGAAGCTGGCCTGCTAAATTCAGCAATTATCCAGAAACTCACTTAGATTCTACGGGACTACGATTATCTAACGATATTTAACATTTAATATCTAGTTTAGTTTTTTTTGTAAATTTGTGTGTCACCTAACTTTTGAATACCAAGCGAAAATAATTGTAAGAAACGAAAGGGTAAAAGAAAGTAAATTTAAACTTCACGATGCTATCGACGAAGTTTTTTTGTAACAAACTTCAAAAATCCAATAATTAAAGATTTTCAGAAATCAACAAACAAAAGAACTGATAATGTACGTTCAGTTGCCTAAAGTTGAACCTAAACGGAGATGTCGGCTTGGTTGCATATGGTAGCAACAAGATGATGGATAATTAATCGACAAACATTACGACGCAAATGATGTCAGAGAAAGCGTATGAAGCGTTCATCGCGCGTGTTTGGGCCAAATTCGATGCGATATACTTTGATGTTATAAAAACACACCGACTACAATCGACCAGCTACTGATAACATTGAATTCGTCGCGTTGTTTACTTGTACGAATTTCATTAATGAAAAGACACGATGATATCATCGGGGCGTGACAGCATTCCTATGTTTAACTCATGACGTAACGCTTTAAATGTTCCTCTGAATGCTAGAATACTAATCCTCACGCGACTGAGATGAAACTTGAAATATTAAATGGTGTCTTGAAAACACAAATCCTAATCGACCCAAAAATTAATGAAAATCACATGTAGGGTTAAACTATATGCAACCCAACATGCACAGCGTAATTGAAGGTGTATACGATGAAACAAAGATAGGATTGTTCTGAAAAACACCTGTACCAAACGATAATTAGCATTGCGTAAAGCATAAAGCTCAGAATAAATCGAAATCGATAATTGTTGATGTAGAAACGTTGAGTTAGAATTTGCGAGTACCAAGGATGCGCAGTAAACGGCGATGGAAGCGATTCCCCTCGGGAGCTTTCAATCGAGGCGCAATAAAATAATAACGGGGTGGCTTCGTGAAGGGGCGAACGCGTCGTCACGACGAGGAGCGCACGCAAGCGTCAACGAGGCGACGTGAAGGTAGGCGCCATCGGCGAGTGGAACACGTACGAGCGTACGTGCGATTTTCGGTTGGGTCAGCCGGCCGCGCTCGGCGTCATCCCCGCCGTGGAGCGCACGGACGGAACGACCAGTGGATCGCGCCAGTCGTGCGCTGACTGTGCTCGCGAGCAGCGATCTCCCTCCCGTGTATGCGCGCGTGTGTGTCTCGATCCGTGTGAAAGTCGCCGTCGCCGTCGTCGTCGCAGGCGAGGAGCAGGCCCGCGCCCGCGGTTGCATTGTTGTTTACGGTGGCCCATCCCAGTTCGCTGTGAATGTGTGTGCCGTCTCGCCGTAGACAATCTGCAATCGAGTGGGCTAGCGTCGTCGTCGTCCCGTGTCCGCCGCCCCGGATTTCTATGGATAACCCGCGCCAGCGCTGCTGATATACATTCGCTGAAATGTAAGTAGAGCGGCCCTCGCTGGACCCGTTAAACCCGTCGTACTCACTGTTCATTGCGAGCACCTGGTGCATCCTCCTGGCATGCAGCATCGTCGAAGCGTTGTTTGTTGACTTCCGCCCACCGAAAACAAGGCACGAATGGGTGCAACCTGTCCGACTGAAGCGACGTTCGCGTGCTGTGCGTGGAGTCGTCGGTCGCTCGCAAGGTGTGCTAGGTGTGATCGGCCGTGTGTCGAAGCCGTCCGCGTAACGGTTCTTTCTGTGTGGCTGCGTTGGACGCACTCTGGAAGCAAGCAAGCGAGCATCAGTGAGGACGCCCGGATTCGAATCGGAATTGTTGTTAAATACGGTTTCGACCAAAACGTCCGGCATTTTGACGCCGTTTTCACCGACAGTCACTTGTTTCGTAAACAAGTCAACAAGCTAATAAACAAACGCGACTCGTCGATGCTCCGTTGTTCTTGCTCCAATGACGCGGACCTAGAATCAGCATCCAATTAGTCATGAATTAATAAAAAATGCGATTCTTACCGAATGAACAACGTTTAATCGATAGCAGCAACCGTTTTGGGGCAAAGCAGCGAGCACATCGTATCGATATATGGCACAACCCATACACATTCAGGACGCATCTCGCGCGCGCGTCCGCCTGCTTTGATCGAAGCTCCAATCGGTGGGAATTATGCTTTCGCTATTTTTAGCCAAATACGCGACCGACCGACTTTACGTGGTGTCTGTCTTTGCTTCGTAAATCGCAACAGCCTCCTCCAACGCCGTGGAACAATCATTGCAATCCGTTTGTTTCACCTGCACAAATCACGTATTAAATAATTTTGGTCACACATGCACATCATGCACTGGAAATGTTACAAATTAGAGGTTATGTTGCGACATCTGTCAGTCATGTTCCCTGACACCCGAATGTCAATGGGCGCTTTCCGTATGTCATCAGTTTTATTTGTGACATTTTTGATAAATCTGATTTGGTCATTTTAACGGGTTTAAAGGAATTTCATGTTGCCCCACATTTTTTATATGACAATTCGTTGGAAAGCTATTATGATATGGTATCAATTGGAAAGCTGCTATTGATATAATTTTTACGGTTAAGTAGCGACCCCTACAATTTGTGTTTCGACCAGAAACCAACCCAAATATTTATTTAATTAGGGTTTTTCATTTAAGTAATGGACTTATGCTGTTACGAAAGCCATTAATATGCAAATCAAGTAAAAAGGAAGAAATCCATATATGCAAATTAATTTCTACCGTTTTATTCCTGCGACAGGAACAATTCTGAACCAAAATAATAAAGCTCTTTCCTTGACGTTATTTCTTATCAGTGTTCATTGCCTTAAATCACGTCAGATGGCGTAACAGGGCTTTTATTTTAAAATTTCTGATTTTGAAAATTAATTTCCAAGATTGGCCACGAAAACAGTTGCAATCGCAACAAAAGTTGTGTTGGGCAATCATCGTAATCGGAATGCAACTATGTTGCAGCTGGCAGCCTGTTTACGTTTCGCGCGCGGTGCAAATTCAGCGACGCATTTATGTTTAATGAATCAAGAACGCGTCCCGAACGACATTGCAATCGGCCAACGGCGTGCTCGATGCATTGTTAATGATCTCTTGCTTTGGCGCGATACCGAGCGTACCGAGAAACGCGAACGGCGATGACACGATTCGCTGTAATTATGTCATCGTTTGACTCATTGCGCGCTCGTTTAACACCGAAGAGAGCAACAATAAAAAATGGGAGTCAAATCTGTTTATAGTAGCGCTTTCAGCCGGCGAGCGATTCGTATTAGGAATGCATTGAATGTATTTTTAGAGGCTGATGATCATGCCCAACGAAGCCACTCTTTGACCTTTCAATTAGGTTACTGAATGATATTTATTAACGCGTCTACTTTGCAAGATACGAGGCAGTTTCAGAAAGTTCTAGAACTTGTTTGTAGTGGCGAATCCAGCAGAGGGCTCTGTTATCATATTAATATGCAAATATCATTTCTGGAGATGACGTTCATGAATTATTGCGCTTTTGGGAACTTTTCGTGCACCCTTCGTAGATTCGGAATTAACGTTAATGCTCTCTGGAGTTCTACGTGAGCGTTTGTTGCAGTAAGTTGTACATAGTTATCCTATGACGCGTTGGGCTTCTTGTGTGCGAGCAACAAGTTCGCCGTGAAGCAGCAAACTCGTGATAAACGAGCCGGTCGTGAATCTCAATCAAATATTTAAGAGCGATCGCATGCAGCAAACGTTTGCTAGCTTCGCATTAATCGAATCTAATTGATGGCTGTTGGTTTTAAAAGACTACATGCGCAAAAACCTTCAAATATGTCTCCAAATCAAATATTTCGACGTTTACATCAAAATGCGTTTTTGCAAGACGAATCATGATGACATAATCCGCGTTTTTAAATGTCAAATGGCATGATCGCATGTCGAACGCATCAAACCGGAAATAAGTGCTGAATTTCGCAGTGAGGCAACATTCTTCATTCCTTTCATTATTTTTTCATCAAATGGTCATTGGCGTACCATTTGAAGACTTGAATTTGCGCACGCGTGACAATTCTCTCCAGTTCTTCGTTGTCAAACGATCTTAACGTCGAATTAATTACGAATTAGTATGCAAATTGGACCGGGAAGCTCCGCCGCGTCGTGTTATCAATAAATAACCAATTATGAAAAATGCATCACTTCCCGGAATTGCTTCTCTTACCACACACGCAACGCTAAATTATGCATGAATCGCGATTGCGATTATGCATGATTCATTTCATTGTGACGCCGAAGTTGTCGTTGAAATCGTCGACGTCGTGGCTCGCCCATCTTCATGACGCCTTGCGTCGAAGTCGAAAAATCAATGACTCGTTGAACCCAGCAATTACACATCCATAAAGATGGGAACCTAAAAAAGGAGTTTTTAGATCAGTGTACACTTACATCTGTACGATTTACCACTCATGGTATCAGATTTCTTAAACCAGCTGGGCTTTTTAACATCACAAACAAACCGTAAAACAATTGCATAAACATCTGATTACATTGTAGGCAACTGAACATACATGTGCGTTGTGTTGCCTGTAGTAACGTTTGATTTTTCTTTGTGATGCCAAAAATGAGTACTAAAATTACCTTTAACGTTTTTCTTCTCACCCATGGGATGTCCAGTTATCAACGTAGGCTTGAAACAATGGGCGGCAGCAATAAAAACAGCATAAATCACGTCCCATGCACGAACGCTTATGTTCGAAGCCATCTTGTTGACTCGCTGTCGTCGTTTGTTATGAAAACAAATGACTGATCGCAGGCCGAAAACGCAGGCGACGTTCTGGATCTTCGATGCTTCCATTCAAGCGCCCATTTCGAGCGATTATTGACTATAAATAAAGTCAACCAGCGTGGAACAGGTGCACATGCTAATGCGGCGATTCATTTCGCTGAATGTTCCAGTAGCATCCATTTTGTCGTCCGTTCCTGGTACGATCTGAAAACGAAAGACAAGTGAATAACGTTGTCGCGCAAACAGCGGCTGATGGAGAATACTTTTAGCTCTTACATCATGCGAGCCGTCATCGTTGTGCAAATGTCGGCCCGTGGCTTGCTGAATCTGCTGCAAAGAAGCACGCTGTTCACAGGTTCGCGCCGTGTATGTATGTATGATAACGAGCACGCTTTGTGTGGCGCGCTCGCACTGGGTTGTTTTTGTGCGGGAATATATCAACGGCATAATCTAGTATAATAGAGAGGCGAACGACCTCGAACGCCGGCCGGAATGGCGAACCAGCAAACGTGCTGCTGCCCTGCCTTCGGTCGAGAGATGTGGGTTAATGCTGTCCAATGAGAAATGTAGCACTTCTGGAAATTCACCAAATATTTTCACGCGCACGTGAAAATCACTTTCGCTCCACGTTCTCGCACGTTCCGAACACCATCGCTGCAATGACACACTGTTACTAAATGTCATCAAATTTATAGGTTATGTCAGGTGTATGTGTGTATAGGCAACTTCTTTGACATTGAACGTTGATTTCATTTTGTGAAACGCCAAGTATTTTCTAAATTAATCCACTGATATTAATGTAATTCATGCGGACCTACTTGAATGAGCAAGAACATTGCTATTTCCGTTTTGTTAAGCATGTGGTCATCGTTGTTATATTGGCTGCGGTCTAACCTTTTGTAAGCAAATTACTGAATTGTATCATTAAAGTGAGTGATCATGGACGATAAGATGGCAAAGATATACGAAAAAGAAAGCTGAATACTCGTTATTGAATTTCATTAGTGCAAATGACGTTTCGGGCGCCATGTTTCTAAACCTTCAAGTCTGCAGAAAGTCATGAAATTAGCGTTTGGCGACTGAAAGTCTGCCGCCACGGAAAGCACACACAATAAGTCGATAACAGCGCAGGCTATAGACGGCAGTAAACGCTGAGAGCACACACGAATTCAATTTCTCTTGCGTTCGGTTCGTATTACAAAAATACATCATTACAGGGAGTAATATCTCACATTACTCCCTCTTCGATTATAGGCAACCCATACAACGCACACTCCGTAATTGCGTTCAATTTATTACGATTGTTTGCTTCTCGTTTGCAGATTGTGTGCGAGACTCGCAAGTGAAATTGGCACAAAATGGTTGCTGAAACCGAGAACGCGTCGCCCTCGAAAGGCAAAACCCAGACGAAGACAAGCGGAAAGAATGCCCACGCACAGATTACCATGCTGGACGGAAGCGTCCTAGATGTGTACGTTGATGTAAGTACTCATTGCGCATCTAATCTGCATACATTGACGTCATGTTTGTTTGCAGCCCAAGGCGAAAGGGCAAGATCTCTTGAATAAAGTTTGCGAAGCTATCAACCTCATCGAACGGGACTATTTCGGCCTGGTGTACGCCGACCGCCATGATGCGCACAACTGGCTGGACCTCGAGAAGAGGGTGTCCAAATTCATGAAGAGTATGTCGTTAAAAAATGCATGGAGTTGTTGTTTACCTGTGCTGCTTGTAGGTGAACCGTGGAAGTTCAAGTTCGAAGTGAAATTCTACCCCCCGGATCCAGCGCAGCTCCAGGAGGACATCACCAGGTATCATCTCTGTCTGCAGATCCGCAACGACATCCTCAACAACAAGCTGCCGTGCTCGTTCGTCACGTACGCGCTGCTCGGCTCCTTCCTCGTCCAGTCGGAGGTGGGCGACTACGACGCGGACGCGATGGGCCGCACCTACCTCAAGGAGTTCCGCTTCGCGCCGAACCAGAACGCCGAGCTCACCGAGAAGGTGATCGAGCTGCACCGCACGCACAAGGGGCAGACGCCCGCCGAGGCCGAGCTGCACTACCTGGAGAACGCGAAGAAGCTGGCGATGTACGGCGTCGACCTGCATCCGGCCAAGGACTCCGAAGGCGTCGACATCATGCTCGGCGTGTGCGCCTCCGGCCTCCTGGTCTATCGCGACCGGCTGCGCATCAACCGCTTCGCCTGGCCGAAGATCCTCAAGATCAGCTACAAGCGCTACAACTTCTACATCAAGATCCGCCCCGGCGAGTTCGAGCAGTTCGAGTCGACGATCGGCTTCAAGCTGGCGAACCATCGCGCCGCGAAGAAGCTGTGGAAGACGTGCGTCGAGCACCACACCTTCTTCCGGCTGATGTCGCCCGAGGCGAGCCAGAAGCAGGGCCTGTTTCCGCGCCTCGGCTCCAAGTTCCGCTACTCCGGGCGCACGCACTACGAGACGAAGAAGACGCCCATCGAACGCCAGCCGCCGCAGTTCGAGAGGTCGCTCAGTGGTCGTCGCTTGGCCTCTCGCAGTATGGATCGTACGTTCTCTTCTTATTTTTTTCTCCTAACACCTGCAATTTTGACTGTTATTTGGGTTTGTAGCACTTGGTGGGGTTCAACCTGAGGAGGAGTACAATGAAGCCAACAAGCGGCACACGATGTCGCATCCGCCGGAGCACATCCCCGACATGGAAGCGTCGCCGGCGAAGAAGCCCAAGGAGAAGGAGGAGAAGAAGTCCAAGGACAAGGTACGTCTTCATCCGAGAGATGCTAACTGAAATCGAAATTCATTTTTTGAACGTTTTCTCTCGCTGTGGCGTAGCTGGCGAGGAGAAATAGCGCCGGCACGGCCTCCATTAGCTCGACGAGTTCGGCGGAAGGTCACTACGTGGCCGATAAGAATCTGAAGGTGTTTTACCTCATTTTGCATCATTTTTTCTCTAATCAATTCCTCCGTTCTTGTAAGCGTCCATTACACGCTCACACCTTTTTTCTTTCTGTCTTTCTTCTTGTTTCATTGCGTTGAAATCTTCTGGTATATATTCTAGAACATAGTTTGGTTTCATAAGTATTTTGGCAGCAACGTAATCATCAAGTCGCTTGCGCTTTCGTACTTTTGTAACATCACTTGCGAGATTTGCGGCCGCCATTTTGTCTAATCGCGTCTCCGTTTCAAGAAACCCGTTGGAGGAGTCGCCGTGCTGCCTTCCGGTGGCCTGCTGAAGAAGAAGGACAAGGAGAACCAGGACACGAACGCCCCCCAGGAAGCGCAGCAACAAAATGGTGACCAAAATGGAACCGATACCGAGTCGAATGTCGAACATGAACGATCACCTAGCAAAAAGGAGAAATCAAAGGTGAGTTTTTGCAAATTTCTATTTTTTGTAAACATTGTTGTAAATGCCAAAATTTCCGGAATGGTAGAAATGGTGTACGACCGTTTAGAAATGTAAAAGGAAGCTGTGTAAATTTTGGTTAGAAAATTTGCTAATTTTGGCAAATCGTAATTTTCGTGTAGTCTGCATGATTCATTTCTCTTTGTTTTTGTGCACGTGATCGGTAGAGTCCCGGTTTTCTATCTTTCGGCTCGAAGCGCGAGAAATCGCCCAAAGACAAGAAAGATAAGGAAGCCAAAACGAAGCCCGAACCCGAACCGAAACCCAAGCACCAGGAGGCGCACCAGGAGAAGCCCGCCGGCTCGCCGCACACGAAACCGTACGAATTCGAAACGGCGGATGATGAAACGCCGCGAAAACCCTACACGCGAGGCTTCTCCTACGAGAAACCGACGACGCCGACGTCGGAGCCGGAGTCGCAGCAGTCGCCGACGACGAAGAAGGCCACCGGGTTGGCGTTCAACTACGCACCCGGTGCGGACGACAAGCTGCGCTCGAAGAGCAAGGAGTTGTCGCCCGTGACGTCACGGGCGGCTCCACGCAAAGACCCCAAGCTCGATTCGGCCGCCTTCATTGCCGGCGAACAGTATGAGAAGGATGCACCAGGTCCAGGTGCCTCCACGGCGCCGCTACCGGTGCCGCTTGCTTCCGATGCGGCGAAGATACGCGAGGTCAAGTTGTTCGTCCTTACATGCAAGAAGGATCCGAAGACTGGGAAATTGGACCTGGAGAACTCCACCTTGGATATCAGCACTGGCTTTGAAAACATGAACAATGGTTTGATCGATTCCAAATATGGTCTGATAGACCCCTCGAATGGAAGTGTCGTTATCACTGACCCAGGGAATGGGCAAAAGGAGGTGGTGCAAGGTCACATTGACCCCATCACGAAGCAAATCATCATTTCCCAGGGTGCAGTCATCAATCCCTCTACAGGAAAACGGGATGCAACCATGGGTCAGGTCATTTCCATCGCCGGAAAAGATGAACCTGCAGGAAGTGCTCCTCATGACATCATTCCCAAGAAGCGCATTNGACCCACATACGGGTCAAATTGAATGCAAGTATGGTCTGATCGACCCGACCAATAAGAAGATCCTCATCAAGGACCCGAAGACCGGAAAATCGGAGGTGCACCCCATCGAACTCGACCCCAACCTGGGGCAGATGATCGTCAACGAAGGCGTCATCGACGCGAAGAGCGGAAAGGTCGATGCCCATTTGGGTCAGATCTTTAAACTCGATGCTGCGGGTGATACCATCGTACCCATTACGTCCGTCATTGGGAAAGTTGACCCGAAAACCGGACAGATCGACCCCACAACTGCTCGTACAACTGTTTCTAATGGTTGTGTTGACCCGAATACCGGAAATATCGCTACTAAATTCGGTGTAGTCGATACAAAACGCAAGGTCATTGTGAATGTGAGTCCCGAAACGGGAAAATTGGTTGAGAGACCCGTCCAAATCGATGACGACAACAACATTAGCATTGCAACCGGGATAATTGACCCGGGAACAGGTAAGGTGGATCCGAATTTGCGCCAGCAGTTGGTGCTTGGATCAGAGCCCCAGTTGGAAGCCCAGGTCACGACGGTCTCGGGGAAATTCGGCAAGAAAGGTATTGACCCCAAAACGGCCATCACAGAATCATCTACAGGTCTTTACGACCCGAATAGCACCAAGGTTTACACCAAGTACGGAATTTATGACCCGGTGCATGAGACCCTCACGTTCTATGACCCCAAGAATAACAAAGCTGAGACGCGGCAAGGAGTGAAGGACCCGCAGACGGGTCATTTGGTCTTCAAGCACCTTTACAATCCGAAGACCGGAAAATTGGACAAAGATTTCGGACGTACAATCGCCCTTGAGGTCAAGGAACCTGTAATTGACCCGGATGCGAAACGAATTTTGGAGTCTACGAAACCCTCTGAGGTTAAGAAGTCTACAAGCCCCATTCCGGTCGCAAGTCCCGTGGTGCCACCGGTCAAAAAGGATTCTCCTGTGAAGGAGGTGTCACCAGCAAAGAAGGACTCTTCTCCTATCAAACAGACCCAACCCTCACCAATTAAGGGCAGTCCAATAAGGAAACCTGCACCCGTGACGAAGGTCCCACCAGCCATAATTGAAGGCAAACAAGTTCCACGACACCGCATTGTAAAGGTCATGGTGATCACCTTGCGAAAGGACCCGAAGACCCACCAGATCGATATGGAGAACGCCACCGAGGAGCAACTCACTGGTATCCTGGACCCACGCACGGGTCTCATCGAAACCAAGTATGGAGAGATCGACCCGAAGACCGGATCAATTATCACTCAGAATCCCACCACTGGTCAGAAAGAGGTCGTTGAAGGTCGCGTCCATCCAACAACCGGACAAATTTACACCGCGGGTAATAAGATCATTGACCCTGTGAGTGGGCAACTTGAACCCAACGTGGGGCAGATCTTCTCCATTGTTGGCTTGAAGCATGCACAAGACCCGACCACTCCAATGCCGCCCAAGAAGCGCCTGGTCAAGATTATGGTCATCACCACGAAGGTGGACCCGAAAAAACAAGAGGTCGATCCTGAAAAAGGTCATATTGAGGAATCCACTGGGTATTTGAACCCTCAAACTGGACATATTGAAACCAAGTACGGTTTGCTTGATCCCAAAAACTCGAAACTGATCATCAACAACCAAAAAACCGGAAAGGTTGAGGCGAAACCCGCGACCTTGGATAAATTCAACCATATTCAGATCAATGATGGACCCGTAGATCCCAAAACGGGTAAACCAACTGTCTCTCAGATGTTAACTATTTCGGGACCCAATGACCCGGTGCTGGAGGTCACGACAATTACGGCCCGGAAGGATCCCAGAACGGGCGAGTTGGACCCGAATGGTCGCATGGAGACGACCTACGCGAAAAAGAACTCGGCGACCGGGGATATCGCCACCAAATACGGCGTGATCAACCTGATGATGATGACCATCACTCGGCAGGACCCGCAGACCAAAAAGGTCGTTACGCATCCCTTGAAGGTCGATGGAGAAGGCAACATTCATATCACTCAAGGGGTGTTGGATCCGCATACCGGGGTTGAAAACAATGACCTAGGTCAGATTATCAAGATCGCTAGTGAGGTTGACCCTGAGGTGCAGGTCATTTCGTTCAAGGGCAAACTGGATCCGAAGAAGAACACCGTAGATGCGAAAACGATCGTCCCGGATATCTCAACTGGCTTGTACAACCCGCATAACAATACGGTGGACACGAAGTATGGACAGATTGACCCGGTGAAGGCGACCTTGACCTTTGTGGACCCCAAGACGGGGAAACAGGACGTGAAGCAAGGTATTGTTGATGGCGCTTCGGGTCAGATGATATTTAAGGGCTATACGAATCCAAAGACCAACAAATATGATCCGAACTACGGTCGGGTCATTTCGATACTGATCTCTGAGCCGAAGCTCTCTGAAGATGGGGAGATTATTCGTCGGAAGGACGTGAAGAAGGTCAGGATTGACCCAAAAACTAATCAAGTATGGACGCCCGTGTATGATGACCAAACGAAACCGAATTTGTACTGTTCGGGTCAAGTGGATCCAACTACAGGATACATGGTTGCTGTTTACGGGTATCAGGACCCAAAAACGAGCAATATTTCGAAGTCGGTGAAGGTAGACCCGGATATTTTGGTCTTGGACCCGGAGAATCAACTAGTCTACATCAAAACACCCTACACGGATCAAAATGGAGATCCTTTGTATTCAAACACCGAAATTTATCCCACAACCCACGAGGTCTACACGAAATACGGCAAAATCGACCCGAAAACCGGCAAATTCATCATCATCCGCATCTACCACGTCACCAACGAGGAGCCAACGGACACCGCGAAGGAAATCGACCCGAAATGCTGCCGCATCGACCCCAAAACGGGCGCCATCTTGGAGATCTCGACGCCCATCCTGTACATGTACAGCATGGTCGACCCGGTGACCGGACGCGTCGTCCAGGTGGACCCGAACGACCCGCTGGTCAGTAGCGCCACGACGAAGGTCAAGCAAGTGCTGACGCTCTCCGGCGAGATCGACCCGTACACGAAGAAGATCCACACCGAGTGGGGCAAGATCGACCCGCAGAGCGGCAACATCGACCCGGAGACGGCGCGCCGCGACCCTGTCACCGGCGAGCTCATCCTCAACTACGCGCAGATCGACCCGAACCACTTCACCGACCTGAAGAACACCACGCTCGAGGTGACGACGTACGCGAAAGACGACCTGGGGGACGAGAGCAGCGACGACGACGTCAACCAGTACGGCGCCGACAGCCTGAAGGACATCGCCAATCTGAGCGTCTCGGGGCGGAACAAGAGCGCCCCCGTCGTCGTGAAGACGACGACCAAGCAGGTCGTCACCAAGGACAAAGACGGCGTCACGCAGAACATCGAGGAGAAGATCGAAGATGGCCGCACCGGAGAAGTGACCTTCTCCACGCATGTCAACAAGGTACCGCCAGTTATTTTCCGAGTCCGTTTTCAGTTGTCTTATTATTTGCTTGTTTTCTTTTTGGTTTCGTTTCTCCCAAAAGGCTGACGTCCTTTCCGAGGACGCAAAGTCACCTTTTGTAACGGCACGCGCTGTCACCACGCGCACGGCGACGACGCACGAAGACCTGGGCACGAATGCACGCACCCAGCAGCTGGAGGAGAAGACGGTGGCGCACTCCATGACGTCGAGCGCCACCAGGCAGGAGCAGCGCACTGTCACCCAGGAGGTGAAGACCACCAGCACGGTCGTTAGTGGTGATCAGGTCCGTTTTCTTTTTTGGTTTCCGATTTTCATTCGCGTTTCATCATTCAACATGATTCGTTTTCATTTGTTTTACGTCGGCCATTTTGTTTATCATCAACGAGCGGCCATTTTGTTTATCAACCATGGTCCGCCATCGATTCATACGCGTAACAACTAATTTGCATCCCCCAAGGTCGTTTTGCTTGGGGATTTCATAAAAATAATCAAGGCGTTTAGACTGTTATTAATATTTTCGCATGGCACGATTTTTGTTTGGCTTCGTATACAGCTCGGCAGGCGCGAGAGCATTAGCTCGACGAGTTCGGGCGATTCGGGCACGCCAATCGACCCGCCGGACGACCCCAACCATCCCTATTACGACAACGTCTTCCAGCAGGTAAGTCGAAACTTTCAAACCTCCAACACCCACAAAGGTCAATGCAGGTAGGCGCCGACAATGCGTAAGTTCCGTACTAAGCATGCGTTTGCAAGGTAGCTGTGCTTCGTTTGTAACCCCCCCTGTGGAGGACCTGGTGCACGAATGCGATTATAATTTACCTGTCGTTTCGCAGAACGTCCCCGAAGGCATCGTCGCCACCAGCACGGTCGTCTACAGCGGCGACCCGACCACGACGAGGACGAGCACCACCAGCGTGCCGGTCGTCGCCACCGAGGCGCGCAAGGTCCAGCTCACCTCCGACGACGGCTCCTACTCCGCCAGCGGCGAGATCGTCAGCTCGCAGACCATCTCCTCGAAGACGCGCACCGTCGAAACGATCACCGTACGTACACCTGGACGCCGTCTTCGCAGGTGATTGATTTCTGGAAATGATTTCAGTATAAGACGGAGCGCGATGGCGTCGTCGAGACTCGGGTCGAGCAGAAGATTACCATTCAGTCGGACGGCGACCCCATCGACCATGACCGCGCGCTCGCCGAGGCCATCCAGGAGGCGACCGCCATGAATCCCGACATGACCGTCGAGAAGATCGAGATTCAGCAGCAAGCCGCGCAGCAACAACAGCAGGAGAAGCAGCAGGCGGAGAAGTAACGCCTGCAACAAGATTTATTCTAGAATTTGTTATTGAGAAATTATTAACGTCATAAGATGCACTCACCGTTCATATCTACGTTTAGGATCTAATGCTTCATCTTCATTGCTCTGCATTTGTGACAGCTTAGCAAAATCTCCATCTTCATCGACAAAAACGTTGAAGATTCGATTTATATTTTTCTACTTTTTGCTTACTTTATTATGATTTTTGTTGAAGTTTTGTCTGCTGCTGAGCGCAAATATTGAACTAAGTATTTTATTTCCATTTTTTTTTGGTGGGTGGTTGCATTAATTTATTATAATTAAGTACACGAACACACGACACTCGAATATGCAAAGCATCATGTTGATTATTGATTACTTTGATTAGACGTTACTTTGTAGCACGCGCACCTTGATTGATTGATTGCAACAACAAACTCTGATTTGTTGATAAACGGGGGGGTAGCAGCTTTAGATTTTGCATTTTTATACGTCAAACGTAGGAGCTACTCCGATCTTCAAATCGCTGATCGATGAAGAATCGGCGAGAGGTGCTTCAGATTTTCGCCTGTAGCAAAATTGCGCAAAATTCTATTGTAAAAATGACGCGTCCGTAAACGGCGCCGAATGATTGTATAAACCTACTTAGAATTGTTGTTATACGGCTACCACAACGTATGAAGTGTATAAAGTTAGAAACTAAAGCAAAACCGAAGAGGAAACAATACAAAAAAAATGATTCATTGCGAATGCAATAAATATTTATGAGCGACCGACGACGAGATTAGATGTAACGCAAATTCGATGAGATGAATTGACATGTGTTCAAATTACAGTGCAAGTATATAATTATGTAACGAGTTTATGAGTACGATAATTTTAAATTCTATTTGTAAAAGAGATAATAATGAGATATATAAGGAGCAGAGGTCTATTGAATTCAATAAAGAGCAAACTGTTACGGATATACTATCTTCTCGCTAGCCAATAGGACGCTGAATTGTTGCTGAAGACGAACAACAATTCCGCATTGTTTCGAATACATGTCACAAAGATTGTACGCAAAAACGAGCACTTTGTTTCGATATTAACCCGCATCTCATGATTCGACTGCTTCACCGTAAGCTTAATTAATCATTTTCGAATTATCAATATGTGTAACAAATATTTGTTTTTGTTTTAACTTGGAAATATACGCAAATAGATATATCCAGATAATGTTTAACATGACTAAACACGCTTTATAACTTCAATGCTATAGAAAATAACCCCACAACTCTATTAATGCAAAATTATTGCCATAATGAAGACTAACTCAGACTTGCATTTTCCTTTTCGAAAACTTTGATTCAAGCATTTTATACAGCAAGTGGACCAAGAAGAAGAGAAATTATGTTCATAACGACCAAATTACCACCAAACTATGTTTGTTATAGTTTTATAGCTTGCATTATGCTTTTCGAAAACATTTTTGTATGGAATTTCAACCTTCGTAAAGATGTATCTGGATTGTATTTAACATATACTCTTTGAAATTTGATTGAAGTATTCATACGCAGAGAAATTGCAAGAAGCAAAGAGAAATTGTAATTTCATCCCCTTATATTCATATCAACCAAGCTACTACCAATAATAACCAATATATCCAGATAAAGTTTAACGCTTTGAAATTTGCATTTTGTTAATAAACGCGTAGATTCTTCTAGAACCTCGTGTGAAACATTTGCCAAATGGAAATTTAATTCTGTTTCATACCTTCCAATCTCCGCCTTTAGGAAAAGTTTGTAGCACAGAATATCTCTTTGAAATTGATTGAAGAATTCTTATAAAGCAAACTGGAGCAATAATCAGAGAAACTACAATATCACACATCACGTTGTTATAACAATTGCACATTTGCAAAAATTAATCATCAAAATGGCGGAATTAATTTTAATTGTCAAGGAAGTGTCAAATTTGACCACCAGATGTCTCTAGCAGTTCCATTTTGAAATTAATGTTTCTAACGTAACCGACATTTAATCGACCAAACAACGACCAAAAATATCCTTGTTTCACGTCAAATTTAGTGTCGGCCAAAGGAGAAGACTTCCTTCATATTTCTGTTTACTAATCTTTTTACTAAACCGGCGATTATGGAGAAGGAGGCACCTGGTGCACCTGGAGCATCGGCCACTAAGAAACCGAGCCGCCAAACGCATCTTCATCGTCAAAATAAAGGACTTAAACGAATAGTATGAACTTCTCCAGGTCTCGCATTATAATTTACGATTCGTCTTCCAGCCAGCGCTGCTGAATCCGCAGCATCTGACCGTCATCTACTTGTACAACAACGAGATCGAGCGCATCGAGGGCCTGGAGGCCGCCGTTAACGTGCAGACGCTCTACCTGCACCAGAACCGCATCAAGCTGATCGAGAATCTCGACAAGCTGACGAAGCTGCGCAAGCTCTTCCTCGGCCACAACCGCATCGCGGTCGTCGAGCACTTGGAGTGCAACATCCACCTGGAGGAGCTGCACGTGGAGAAGCAGGCGCTGAACAAGTGCGACGCACTGTGCTTCGACCCGCGCACCGTGTACGCGCTCTCCGCGTCCCTGCAGGTGCTCAACGTCGCGCAGAACAACATCAAGAGCATCTACAACCTGATGCCGTTGAGTGCGCTCCGCGTGCTGCACGCTGGGAAGAACAAGATCCGCGAGGTGGACGACATCATCGAAGGCATCCAGTACTGGTACTACCTGTACGAGGCGAACTTCGCCGGCAATCCCGTCACGAAGAAGCATCGCTATCGGGAGTTGCTCATCGGCCACACGATGCGCCTGAGTATAAATAATTTGTCGTTTCGCTCACCTTTTGCTCAATGCGATTTTTGTAGATATGCTCGATGGGAAGCAGATCAGCCACAACACGCGCACGTTCATCCGGAACTTCGAGGAAGAGAAGAAGCATAAGGGACAGCGGGCGCCCATCAATCTCGCCAAGGTGTATCCAGGTACGTGCTGCGTCGAAGCATCTCCACGTTGCTGAAGGTTCCGTTTACAGATCTTCCAACGAATTTCCCCAAGTCGCTGCAGGAGATGGTCTCGTCGTCCATCATCAAGACGGGCCTGTCAGACATGAAGTTAACAACGTATATTCCATGGAAGCAATGTGAGTACGAAAATTTTGGATGTCATCTTCATAGCTTTTTTGTGTACGATTGGTTGCCTACATTCCAATTCACTAAATTGTAATGTAATCAACAAAATTACACAACTGATCTGAATTGATGATGAAAATGATGCACTATGAGATAAATGATTTTGTCTTACATCAGTACCTAAGAGGAATCCACTTCGAGCAAGCAATATCACCAAGAATCTGAAGGAGAAGGCGAAAATGGACGAATCTAAAATTACATTTCCAATGAATCTCTAATCTATAATGTGATGATGTAATGTATAAATGATGCTTACTTGCTCTTCGTTCAATCTCGTCAATAATAAAACCCTTTTGGTATTGAAATAAAATAATGATGATATAATTTTGAGGTTATATCAAGCGAATGTCAAATTATTTTGCTCAATTTGTAAACCTTCTCGCTGAATTTTTCCTTCCGGTGCTGCTAATCGTACCGAAGCTTCGATGAATCCTAGGTTGCTTGTTCTCCAGGTCCTCGGTGATGCTCAGGCCACGCTCACGCATCGACGACTGCAGCGTTGACTGACTGCGCTGGCTGCCGGTCTCGCTGGAGATGTCATTCTGCTTCTCCAGGTTCTGACGAAGCTGTCCAAAAAAATCAAATGAAATGACGATTTCAGAAACGCGACATGCTTACATTTCGAATGCGCTCCTCGACGCTGTCCGACGAGCGCATCATCGACTGGTTGGTGAGGTTGTCCAACTTGCCGAGCACCGGGAAGTCGTACCGCAAAGAGACGCGTCGTGACTCCCGGTTGCTATCCCCAGCGAACGCCTGACTTCCATGCTTGAGACTGCTATTGTCGTGGGCATTCGCTAGGGAGGAGTACGCGGGGAACTTGCGCACCTCGTCCTCCTCGCTGCGCGTCATCGCCGTCGTGCGGCGATGCGTGGAGTCGCCGCCCTTCTCCGGCGGCGACGGCGCCGCCTCCAGGTCCTCCTCCACGTTGAGGATGCTCTTGCTGCGCTCCACCTTGATGTTGTGCACGGTGGGCCGGCGGACTGGACGTGGGGGCGACGTCACCAGCGTGTAACGCGGGATGGAGGTGAGGGTGTGTCGGGAGGGAGTGTAGGACATCTTCGACGGCAGCTGAACCTCCTCCATCTCCTTGAACGACTGCCGCGGTGACTCTGGAATCGGGTAGATGGACTGTCGCACCAGCTCCAGGGAGTTCACCTGGACAGCGTGGTCTGGGTAGAATGACCTGAAGGGGTGCTGGATGTCCATGCAGTAACGTGGACCGTGACACCTCGCTGAGTACGCTGGAAGCGTGTTGCAGCCATCCTCGCAGCTGGTGCTGCATACGAACTGCCCGTGGTCGCGGTTACCTCCATAGGTTGTGTGATACCCAGGTCCCAATGGACAGAATGGGTCAAAATCGTTTGGTTTCAACCTGCAGGTGCATAAACCTCCTTGGACGGGTGTATTCATGGGTGGTCTGTAAGTTTCCCATGCCTCCGTCTCGGTCGCCATGCTATGCAACGAAAACGATAGCAATTTCGCCTTGCTGAGCTTCTTTTCCTGGAGGAACGGCTCGAAGATGGTCGGGCTGTCGACACCAACGGATTTCCGAGTCAGTTGGGGGTTGGATAAACCACTCGCTGTACTCACAGGCTGGACGATTTGCTCTGAGATCAGTCCTGAAGCTGGCGGACCCGCAGGAGTCCTTGGAAATGACCTGGGGGGCTGCGCCTGGACCTGGGGGACCTGGGGAACCTGGGGAGGTGGTGGAACGCTTCGAGGCACCATACATCTGCATGGCATGGCGCGGTTAACGCATGAGTGATCGCAGACATATTCATTCGAGGCCATCACCGGAGGCTGGCAGCACGCCATCGGAGCACCACGTCCTGGGGCGCTCATGCAGTTGATGATGCGCTTGGCGAATTGCTTGGATTGATCGTTGAGCACCTTGACGAAGGTGGGCTTGCATTTTTTGTAGATGTAGTTGTTCGACGGCGGGTGCGGACAATGGCCGCAAATTCGGATATTTATGACGTGTTGACGGGGTTGATCGGATTTACCACCTGGTGCTCTCGATGACTTGGATGCACCAGGTGCCTCGAAGTCGTCCCTGGTCTGCACGCTGGATTCCTCGAGGGTTAAGCTGCTGGAGTAGCTAGAGGAGTCGTCTTCTCCGAAGGTGGTGCTCTGCACCTCGGTGGAGATGTCGTCATACTCGGAAGGCACATCTCCAGGGAGTATTTCATCATCTTCATCGTGTATACTGTTCGCTTCCGCTTGCGTCCATTTGAGGATACTTGGAGTGCTTCCTGCAGGTCCTCTGGAGGTGTTATTGCTTCCTGGGGGTTTTGGGTGTCGTCGCACCGGAGCTGGGGTTGCCCGTCGGTTGCGTATACTCGGCGTATAGAACTCCCCCGTTTTGGGATACTTTACAATGATGAATCTGCTATCTTCGCTGGGTTTTTTGACCTGGGGCTTGTAACTTTTTGACTTTTCGTCGAGAAACTCGACGGCGCTTTGGTCGATGCGCCGATTCAACGCCGGAGTGCGACCGCTCGGAGCGACCGGACCTGGACAACACGTCGAATTGAACATGGTGCCGACATTGCGCGACCTGGTGGGCTCGCATTGCGCCAGCAACTGCTGAAGATGCTTCGTATAGTGGATCTCTCGCTGGAAGTGCTCGATGTACTTCTGAAGCAGGCGGTTCTTCTCGTCTTTAAGGCTACAAAAACAGTTCTGCTCCCAAGAGCCCTCACCATTCGAGCCTTCGTCGTCCTCTTCGTCGGCTTCGAGGATGTCCGGCAGGCCGAAGCCGCTCTCCAGCGTTTTCTTCTCGGCGCTGCTCCCCGATCGGTCCACCGCGGCGGACTCCTTCGCCTCGTCCTCCGGGTCGACGTTCTCCGAGGCGCTGCCGCCCTTGCGGTCGTCGTAGAGCATCATCACCTTCTCGTAGAAGCTGCCCGACATGTCCTGGTCGGTGATGATGTCCTTGCTGCCGTTGCTCGCCGACGACGAGGAGCCGGCGTGGTTTTGCAGGTCGGCGGCGAACGGATTGAAGCAGGCGGAGGCGTTGCATTGCGGCGAGCCGCAGTCGCACGGCCTCCTGGTGGACGTCGAGCTCGAGGTGCTGTCCTCGTCGTATTCATCGGGCAAGAGAAGCGGCATGGCTTCGATGATGCTTCCATAATACACCATGCACGCGCGAGATTTTCTACGCGGAAATGAAAATACATACAATTTTGATGATTGAAAACGTCACTTTTGGGGTCATTACATGAAGCCGCCATTTTAACAATTGTTACCATGGCAACATCCCAATTTTATCTAAATGTTAAACAATTTCAAGGAGAAAATCGTTGATAAAATCCATTGACATCTTAAATTTTGAGCATTATTAGCATATAAAGCTTTCCGATCGTTGATCTTGATTGTTCTGTAGATATATGACAAATCCCCATTCAAATTGATAAAGTTCAATGACCTCGTTGCTGTGCATGATGCAGATGTCTTACTTAACAACCCAAAGATGACCTTTCGACATTCCAAAAGTGATCCTTCCGTAATATTACAAATTACGACCTTTTCTTCTAAATGTACCAAAAAAATTGCTTCGTTTTTGACCTGTCCTGGTACGAAAATCTCGCTGGTCCTCCAAATTTCCACAGAATTTGGGTTATTTGAGGTGTCTTGATGAACGACCCTACAAATCGATGGGTCCAATTGGGTGACCTCATAGTCCCATTGGGGTATCAGCCCAAAAAGAGTCCGAGGTAACAACGTTAACGGATGCGCCAATTGGATCATTGCAATTTCCGAATTTTTGTCCTCTGACGTCGAAATTTCAACCGCTTTGACCTGGATCGTATGGTTGAGTTCCTTGGTGACGACCCGAAGGTCTGAGGTGTGTGGACCACTCGGAAGGGCGCAACGTTTGGTCGTGAGGACCCAAAATGGGCTGAGTTGCACGCCACTGCAAGCTTTCCCAATCGGATTTTGAATATTTATAATTTTTACCATGTAATCGTAGATGCAAGACCTCTTGACGTGGAGATCATCTTCATGGGTTGGTACATAGCACGAAACTTGGAGGATAACGGATATGAGAATGGGGATTCTCATTGACATTCCAAGTCAAAATCTAAAATCAAAAATTCAAGTTGAAGTCCATCAATGGGATAACAAAACTAACAAACTTTTTGTTTATGTGTTTTGCATTCAAATAACTAGAGGTGTTATATCACCGTTTAAACACAATGCGGTAAATTATGTTTGGAAATTCTTGTTACAACATTCGAAAAATGTCAGCTTTACGTTAACATAAACATGTTTGTAAATTGTAAGCATGCTATTTTGTCACGTACATATTTCCCAATTTGGAATATTGCTCAAATTGGAAACGTAACTGTCTCGCATCTATTAATATTTCGGGCTATTTTTACTTATTGAATGTAATTTGAATAATAAATTATGCTTTGGATTTTGCACGTGCTGCTTATACGTTACATTTTGTAACTAACAATCCATAATTCTATGATTCAACATAATTTCTAATGTCTACAATGACCAAAATTTAAAATCAAAGTTGCATTTGGACTTTTCTATGAGAGTTTTACTTTTTAAACTATCAATCCTATGAAAAATAACTGATCAAATCAAAGTTTTAAACTCCTACGATTACTCAGTTTGTGTTAAATAATGACATTTTTGATATTTTCTTGCTTCGAACTGATTTGTATGATATGTATTGACTTATTTTGAGATTAGATAACTTTCTAATTTTAATTTTGGGACATGGATTTAAGATTACCTGTGATTCCTCTGGAGAAGATGTCCATGATGACTTAAGAGGTCAATGGAAGGTCAATCTACATAATTTCCAGGAATGATTTGACCTTGATGAGTTATCAGCTTTGAGCTGCAACTTAAATTCCATAATTTAGTAATACAAAACGAGCATTTTCTTACAAAATTGACTATTTTATCTACCTTTTGAATCCCACTCCCCTACACGAATATTTTTCTCCCAGGAAATAGCAGATTTTGATGAATCAGAGAAAAACCTCCAGGTGTATTCTTTTCTGCACGTATCCTGTAACAAATATGAACATTATCAAACGAAATTGTGATGGTGAAAACATACATGATGGTGAAAACGGAGGGTTCGTCCTTCTCAGAAGCGAAACGATGTGAAATTCGAAAATTTGAACGCAACATCGTGCTTCTTGCATCAACAGCGCGTGCATTCTATTTTCGAACAACAACAGCCGTTTTGCTGAGGAAATCGCCTTCACGTGCGCGCACTTCCGACATCGTTAACGTCCGCAAATGTCGGCAATTACAACAGTCAACAACGCGCTGGAAAAAATGCGCGCATAAAACCGAAATGCAGCGCTCCATAAAGATAAGTGCGGGAATGTCACCGTCGATCGCAACGGCCTTAAAACCATTCGCACCTCGTTGACGCCTCAACATTCGCGCACCAGAACGGCAGGAACATACGACCATGGAGAGCTTCCTCGAAGAAAAGCAGGCGCTGCAGCTGGAGGAGTCCAGAAGAAGCATCTACACCTTTCGACAGGTAAAACTACTTGATGAATAACGAACAGAGTGTTAATAAGAGGATTACCTTGCAGTGCCTGTTGTCGTTTTCGTGCCTGCTGCAGGCGGCGTGCGGAGGCGCCGTGCTCGGCTTCTCCTCGATCCTGTTCCCCCAGCTGGAGGCAAGCGACGAGATCCCGCTGGACACCGAGCAAGCCTCGTGGATTGCCTCCATACCCACGCTGGTGATGCTGCCCATGGTGCTCTCCGCCGGCTGGATCCTCGACTTCCTCGGGCGGAGACGCACCATCGCGATGATCTTCACGATCACGCTCACCGGGTGGATTCTGACGTTTCTCGCGGACTCCTACGCGTCGCTCTTCGCCAGCAGGTTCGTCTCGGGGATTTTCGTCGGGCAGGCATACCCGACGGTCGTCTCCTTCATGGGCGAGGTGACGCACCCGCGGATCCGCGCCGTGTGTCTCTCGGGAGTCGCGCTCGGCTGCGCACTCGGCGTCCTCCTCATCCAGTTCATGGGAATCTACCTGCACTGGCGTACGGCGGCGCTCATCCTCGCCGCGCTGCCCATCTACAACCTCTTCGTGGCGTACTACGTGAAGGATTCGTTCATCTGGCTGATCAACAAGAACCGCGTCGACGAGGCGCGCGCCGCCTTCGGGTGGTATCGCGGGCACGGGCTGGACGCCAAGGCGGAGTTCATGGCGGCCCTGGAGACGACCGACACGGTGGTCAACTCCTCGCTGAAGGAGAAGCTCAAGTTCTGCGCGAGCAAGGCGTTCGTCATGCCCTTCCTACTCACCGCGTTGCTTTTCCTCACCAGCGAGTTCTCCGGCGACACGGCGCTCATCTTCTACACGTCGCACATCATCAAGATCATCACGACGGACCCGAGCGCCCAGTACTACTCGAATCTCTTCCTCAACATCCTGCGCGTCGTGGCGACGATGTCGAGCGCGCTGCTCGTGAAGAAGTTCTCCATTCGGTCCGTTTTCATCGGCAGCGGCTTCGCGCTCGCGTGCTCGCTCGGGAATATCGGGTTGTTCCTCTATCTCAGCAGCAGCTATCCTGAAAACAAGGTGTACCCAATGATTTGTCTCGTTTCGGTCATTGTTAACGTTATATTTTTCGCCCTTGGTTTGGGACCGTTACCGACTGTAATTTGCGGAGAGATGTATCCGGCGTCCGTGAGGGATATCGGTGGTGCACTCAGCGCTTTCTTGTCCTTCATGTCCTTGTTCATCATCGTCAAAGCCATGCCGCACCTCTTTGTCCTCATCGATCCTGCGTTCATCTTCCTGATTTTCTCCTGTTGCACCTTCACGGGAGTGACGATCATGTACTTTGTGTTGCCTAACACCAAGAACAAAACGCTCAAAGAACTCGAGAAATTTTACGAAGCTTGAGCCAACGTGACTTTGAGCGTTATTTATTCTATTTATTATTGTTACCTGTAAATTATTTATGGTAAGAATGCGTATTTATATGTATAATTAAATTCTATGGATTTTATACCTATGTCAAATTGAGGTTAAATCACCTTATCGGATTCTCGTATATGGCTCGCATAAATCTTCAAGTTATTTATTGTTTCAGAAGCTCAGGATGCACAAACTGAATATTATAACGTCTTCAGCAAGAAAATCCTTACTTGATGAACTCCACTCTCACTTTCTCTGCAACTGCAACTTTTAACGTTCACAACTAATGACATTCAATTGGAGGGAGTAATGTGCCACATTACTCCCTCAAATAGACTCTTCCCAATGGGAAGTGGTTATATTACCTTCATCATTATGAAAATGTTTAAACATAATTATTTACTAAAGATTATCAACCCATTGCGAATTTTACACACTTTTACACAAGTACAAAGCCCACATCACCACTTTACACTGGAAAACTCTTACTGTTTGGAAATTACGATACAAACACAAATTTGTTGTTATAGGCAACAATGTAAAAAATGCTGCTTTCCTTTTAGGCCCTTAACTGAGCAAAAGCGAGTCGAGCTGGGATCAGCCGTTTTGGTTACGTTGATTAATAGGCTCAAATAATTGGATTTTTCTGCTGCAACACATGTTCTAAGGTCGTAATTTTACTCTAGAGAGAATGCAATGGCCCATATACTGATTAAAGATCCAAATAAGGTTTGCGTTATTATAGGCAACCAACATTACGTGTCTTCTTTTCTAGCTTGGTTTACAAAACTAAAATTTAAGAAATCTTTGATTTAAATACTAATTGGAAACAGAATGGTATCAAATACACGTGCATTGATAATTAGTCAATATTATTTATTATCATTTATCTACATTTACGGAAGTTGTTTTCGAAAAACGCTCCAAAACAATTCCACTCCAATTCTTTGCTCGATTTGGTTGAGACATCCTTGAACTTGCATAATTTATTACACAAAACTTAAATCTTATGTGCTAGAATAACAAAAATAAGTTTCGTTTTTTGTCTGCTGAGAACATTTTGTCGCTGGTCGCCCTCCTCGAATCGCCTAACAGAAAGCCGTAAATTTCACTTTAATGTCACTAGAATACATTCATTCACTTAAATAAAAAATAATAAAATATATAATTAAATATAATATTCAACGTCAGCTGCACGAACCAGCAGAAGAGTCAATGTCACCCCCAGGAAACATGCTCGCAGAGGCTGCTGCAGAGTGTGGTGGTGGTGCACATGATGCTGAGACGGTTGCGGCGGAGTGCGGCGCTCCATGCTGGGGGCTGCGTGCTCGCTAGTGGTACGCGATCTTCATCTTCTTCGCCTGCTTTTGATTGATGCCCTCGTCCATGTCGGACGTGTCGTCCGACTCGGACTCGTCGTACTCGGCCTTGATGTCCCCATTGTCGATGCCGAAGTTGCCCGTCGACTTCGCCTTCTCCAGCTTGCGGATCTGCGTCTCGAGCAGGTTGTTCTGGCGGCGCAGGTCCTCGATGTCCTGCTGGTGGTTCGAGTTGCGCGACTTCATCTGCTGGATGTACTCGGCGGCCTTTTTCAGTATTTGCGCGCGACTCGCCTGCAATCGACAACAAAACGTTGTGAGAGTGGGTGGGTGCAAGGTGCTGCTGGCTTGTGGAGGGTATTGCCTGCCTGCGAACCTTACTTTTTCTCCATTCAATGCAGGCACTGAGTCTCGCAGGCTGCTGAAGCTGTCCTTTATGTGGTCGCGACGCTTGCGCTCCAGTGCGTTGTGATGCGCCCGCTTTTCCGCCTAAAATCAACAATCAGCATGTAGCAGGCAGTTGTTTCGGGACGTTTTCGGGACTCACCTGCGAATAGTACGGGTTGCCCGCTCCTTGTCGCAGCTGCCTCGAATCCGAATCGTCCCCTTCCTGGAAAACAACATTTTGGGGTTAGGAACAAACAGAGACGCCTTCGGCAGCTCGAATTTCACTTGTCTCTCCCTGTTTCTCCTTGTAGTAAGCCATGCAAAACGTTCTACTCACATCACTGTCCACATCGATGTCCCGATCATCATCGCTCATCATTTGTAGCACGCCCGTTTTGACTGTGTGTATTTGCACTCGCCCGTTGGTGAATTGCGCTCGCAGAGAGCCACTGCCGCTGGTGTTTCGCGTGCGGACGCAACAAACGCCACCGAATCGCTGCACAAAAGCGAAATTCTACGCGTGAAAACACGGCCACCTTGGCCACAGAACGCAGGCTTGTAACTGGAGCGAGTAAACCGACTGGACTGGCCGCGTGCGACTGGTTGCCTACGTTTGCCGATTCGTCGCGTCCTCGTTCAACAAGATGTCCGCCAACGAGAGCGTACGAGATGGCGCGCACGAAACGTGCGAATCCTTTGTTTGTGTGCTTCTATTTTCTATCGCGGGCGTAATCTCGTTCGCTCGGCTTCAAGCTGCGCTTGCTGGCGCGTCTGTCACTCATGTGCACGCATTCGTCAGCAAGTTGCTTGTTATGCACACGTGAAGAACGAGTATCGACTCACTTGTTGGTGGCGTTACATGAACGTACACGTGTTTCGCGATGGCTACACGTGACTGAACGAGGCGTGCTGCAGCGTGCGCACAATGCGCGCCTCGACGAAGCCCCCCAGCCGCCCCCAGGTCAGGTGCGACCGGAGAAGGGAGCTATGGAGGCCGACGTTTATAATTTGGGACGTCATCAAAAACATCTGTTTCATTTGATGAAGATATGTAACGATAAGTAATAAGTAAAAATATGGAAATACAACAAATTGATCACAGTGGCGACATCTCTGGTCGAATGTCTCAAATCTCAGACGGTAATATGATACAGATTGTTGCCGCGTTTCAGTAGGAAACCTTGCAAATTGAGCGAATCAACAATATCGTGAAATTGCTGACCTTCAATGCCCAAATTCGCAGCGAACTTTTTCATCTCAATCATTGTGAACGTGTTCCCCTGCTGGGCGTCCGCCTGCTGCTGGAGCACCTTCAACAAGCGGCTCGCCTGCTTCTGATTGGACATTCCAGCCCCATTTTGCGTCCGATTGAAGTCCAATTCGCCCAGATTGTCCGTGAAGACGTCCATAATGCAATGGCGCATAATTTCAACAACATCTCTTGCATCGTCCGCGGTGGCCTCTTCGCGCAATTCCGCTTTGGCGCGTGCCTGCAATCAAATCGCTTTTACCCTCTTCCAAATCGCATTTCCGCTCAGTTTTACCTCGGTGAGTCGTTGCATCGATTCAAATTGCCGTGCGGTCGCCGGAGTCGAATCCCCTCGATGGTATTTCTCGCGCAGCTCCAGGTAGAAATTCTCAATGATGCTCACAGCTTCCGGGCATAATTTGGGATGCACGTACTTCTTGGCGTATGCAATGTACTTCTTAAACAGCTCCGCAGGTAGATAATCCAGTTGTTCTCCTTGTGTCAAACTTAATCGATCCCTGAGAAATTAATTGATATGAAAAAATGAGTTACTTATTATTGGGCAACCCAATACTGGATGTATGATGGGTTGCCTATAATTGGGTTTGCGAAAATTACTTGAGATTTCCCGTTGTATTTATCGTTTCGTTTGCGGGGGAGTTTTGATTTTCCTCTTGCAGCGTTTCCTGGGTGCGCATGGCGAGTACGTGCTCGCTGACGATGGCGTCCGTGCGTTTGTCGGGCTTGTCCATGATGATGAACACCAAGTCGAAGCGCGAAAGTAGAGGCGACGACATTCTCAGATTTTCGCTGACTGTTTTCGCGCGATTGTAGTGTCCGTTGGCGGGATTCGCAGCTGCAAGCACGCTGGCATGCGTTGGGATGCTGCATGAAACACCTGCTTTTGCAATGCTGATTGTTTGCTGTTCCATCATCTCGAGCAAGCACTGAAATCACCAATCATAGAATAACAACAAACTTTATCGCTATCTTTGAAGACTATCTGTACCGCATGCTGTTTTGGCATCTTATCGAATTCGTCGATGCAGCAGCAGCCTTGGTCGGCCAGCACGAGGGCCCCAGCTTCCAGACGATAGTCGCCAGAAGCCTCTTTCGACATGGTCACTGTGAGTCCTGCACATGTGCTCGTATTCCCGCAGACGTAGATGCCTCTCGGGGATACATTACAGCATGCTTGCAGCATCTGACTCTTCCCCAATCCCGGATCGCCCACAATCAGCACGTGCGAGTCAGCTCGACGATGATCCTCACGTTTTGTGCCTCCAAACAGCGCCAAAACGAGCCCTGCCTTCACCAGCTCCTGTCCATAGATTCGCGGGCACAGAGACTGCACCAGGAACTTGAATAGATGCTTCTCAGAGTGGACTTTCTAGAAAGATCCACAAAATTTAAAAAATTGCATTGTTGCATTGCATCTCATACCTCTATCATTACATAGTCTTTTGGAGACAACGAAATCAGCCCGTCTGAATGCTGCCTCTCATTCTGCACGTTGTTTACCTTGAGGACTAGTTGATGAACTCCCAATTGGTGGCTCTTTTGTGGTTTCCCATCATCTTGTGCTGGCTTCACCTAAAACATTATCATCAAGCACATTCCAAGCATGTAAAGTAATATCACTTGCATGTAGAACTCCAGTTAGGATAACATTATCACCGGGACCACACATGCCAACCAAATCATCACAGACTTCACATTCGATGTCTCTAGGCATCCTCCCACTGCTATCATACTCCTCGTTGGTGGTCTCTAACAACTTCAGCACCTGCAAACTGACTGTAATGGTGTGCTTGGATGTCAGCAACGGCTGAAAGTCCATTTTTTGGGTGCATCTTCTCGACGTGCAGCTGTGTGGAGGCGTGTAAACGCCATCGGCTTGCTGGACCACCTGAGTGCCATTGCAGAAGCTGCACTTGAACTCCATGCTGATGCACTTCAAGCCAATCGTTGAGGACTTGATAACAGCGCCCTTGACGCTGACAAGCTTGCCATAGGCGCCCACTCGCAGCTGCTTGATCTGGATGATGGGCTCATGGTTGGTCAATCGGCAGTGAATTATCTTGACTTTGATCTCTGCATCCAGCTCTTCAGCGAGGGCGGTGTGCACGCATTGATGACCGGCCAGGGAGAGTGCGTTTATTGTCAGGTCTGGGGCATTGATCAGGTCGGCATGGAACGTGCTCCATTCTGCAATGAATTGCGAATCGTTGTAGAGCACCTTCAAATCCACACTGAAGCATTTCTTTTCATATATCTCCTTGACGTCGAAGTTTTGTTGGTTTCGTACGATGTACTGCTCGAATGCTTTCACATTTCGTACGACGGCTTTCTGGTGTAATGTATCTGGAACAAGAGTTGCTAGTTTTTAAAGAAATTCTAATTGGGTGCAACAGCATTGGTACCTTGCTCATTAAAATAATACTTATATCCTATGTAACCAAATTGGGCTGTTTCATAGGTGGAAACAGGTTTATTAGTTGTACCCGATCTGGATGGTAGATTTTTAAAATTCGGCTTTTTATTACTTCTATTCGCCATTTTATGCACTGAATACTGTTGAACACGTTTAAATTGAAAGTTGGAAAAGTTTCATGAGTAACGAAAAATTGGACAGATTCCATGGACAACAGATAAGATAAGCAGTGAATGATAAAAGCGAATGCCATGAAAGCGCCCTCTAGAATCACATTTGTCATAAGCAGTAAACATGCGGGAGTAAAGTGTGACCTTATTCCCTCTATGCAAAAAAATTAATTTATACAAATACAAATAATTAAATTATTACTCCACATAAATATTCAACATAGATTTAATGCTTATATTTAAAAGATCATAAATTATAAACAAAAACGATACGATTAATTAATTCTAGGCTTCTTTTCTGGTGGTGGCTTAATTTTATCCGTTTTCTCCGTTTTCACCTCTTTATTCTCTCGTTCGGTACCATTTTCCTGCTCAGTCTTAACGTTTGCAGCCTGTGCCCCTTGAGCACTTTGATTTTGCGCCTTCACCTGCGGAGGCGTCGGAAGCGGAAACTTCTTACTCAACTCAACCAGCAGCATATCAACACGTTGGCGTTGAAATAACGAACTCGGCTCCTCGCGTGGTTTCTCCTCCTTCTTGGCCTTCTCCACATTGATCCTCTGTGACTTGAAGTCCCAAGAGTAGCCTTTACTTGGGTGATATCTTGAGAAGCTTGAGGCTTCTTCAAATGATGACTGCAGATGATGCACAAAGGAAAGCTGCAATTAACATGATTTAACAATAAACTGATGGGCAATTATATGAAATGAGTTTACCAGGCGTGAATTGAGCACACTTGCTAAGTCAGGTGCTTGGTAGATAACACCAGCAATGATGTAGTAGTCTGCAATTGGTGTCACTTGCTGGGGCGTATGGCGATGCTGTTTTCTGATAACATACAGGATGGGTTCTTGTACATGGAGCAGGACGTATTCTACGCCGGTCATGTTTTGTAGCTGGTCTGGGTTAAGGCGCTGCATCTTTACAATCTCATTGTTGCAGGTGCGATCAAAGAAGGGATTTGACCTTTCTGAAAAGTAGTCCATCACATTTGAAGTGTTGAGGATGGGTATCCAGGCGGAGTCGTGCCATGACAAACTCAAGGGATTGTCTGTGATTCCTGGAGCAATTCCTAAACGTCCTGGCATCATTTTGTGTCCTAAAATATTACTTGCTAAAATGAGGTATCTGTAACAACATATTTTGAATTATACTGCTTACCTACAGGTAGAGTAGCAAAAGTAGCACGTAAATTAAGCTGCACTTGTGCTGGGTCGTTATTATAACTTAAGTATTTGATGAATTTACAAACAACAAAAATTTTACCTTGACCTTCACTGTCCTTGAAAGCCCGAAACTAGCGCCATATGAGCATGAGTGACTGATATTGGAAATACTAAGTTCGATGATATGACTAATAGATGTCTCTAATTTTTAGAAATAAATTAATTCCTTTATAATTATAAATATAAATTATATAATTATTTTTTGAATTTCATAAAGGAGTATAAAATCGTATTTTGCAAAGAAAAAGGTAACATTTAAGGCAAGGAGTTTCTTGATGAAAATATTGAGGTTATGTTTGTTCCATCATGATTTTCAACTTTTCATTTTTAAACTTTCTTATCAAACATCAATAAAGTTGTCAGTACGGATCATTTAATTACCATACATTTGAAAATTACTCTTAGTTCGGAATTTATTTGGTTAATATGATAAATTTGCTGTGTGCACGTATTTAATCTTTGAATAACTGTTCCAAATTTCTACGTGTGTATCAAAAATGAATATTTATTTCCCATCCATTGCAATTCAGAATGTCCTGCAGCGCTTTTTTGTCGACCCTAAACATTATCACACCAATCAGTGTTTGATGCATGCAATTAACCTGAGACCCATGTTCCAACCATGTGTTGAAAAAAATGGTCCTGTCTTTTAAGCTGTGACTGCGATTTTTCACTGTCTGATTATGTTGTAGTTATGCAGGTCGTACCGCTGCACCGCTATCCGGAATACATAGATCAATGCTGTGAGCTCGTCAATTCGGAGTGGAAGAGAAGCAAGACAGCAAGGCTGCGAAGCTTGGAATCATCATGTGATCAGCTACCAACAAATATGATAATGCTGCAGGATGATACTGTTATTGGGCACTCCAAGCTCTCGGTGATTCCGTCCATCAAGGATGCCTGCTTCCTGGAGTCAGTGGTGATTGATAAGATGCTGAGGGGAAAAGGGCATGGGACATATTTGATGCAGAAGATTGAGGAGCACTGCAGATCGATAGGCTTGAAAACCATCTTCCTTTCAACCAAAGACAAAGTCTCATTTTATTCCAAACTTGGCTATGTAACATGTGAACCAGTCTCAATCTATGGACAATATTTGAAAAACCTGGCAGCCACAATGAGCCCCAAATCGCCCCAAACTGCCAAAGAACCAGAAGCACCCAAACCAGACAGCACCAAATCACTCCCGCCTCCACCGCCACTTCCGCCGGATTTGTATGTGGGCTCAGATTGTAACCATAAAGTGTTTATGAGTAAAGTGCTTCACTGATGTGTACAAATCTACTTGGCTGGTTTACTCATGATACCCAGCGTTTTGCCATAGTATTCCTGCTCACTGAGGCAGTCAATGAGGAATGCTCCCAGATCATGTTTGCTGACTACTCTACCAGGTGATTTATCCATTTCAACAGTATAGCCACTCTTTGGCTGATCTGCAATGTGAGGAGGCAGAATGCAGATGTATTTTAAACCTGACGCTTTCACCACGTCATATTCCCGCTGATGATCCGCGTTGAGATCCTTGAATACGGCCGGCACCTTGTCGACTTCATAGAAGAGGAATGCAGAGAGACAGACTGAAACCATCTCCACTTGTTCAGCCTTCATCGCTTTGACTATATTCTTCATTCCTTCACTCAGGTCTGTTGTGGGTTTCAGGTCATTCCGCGTACCGAGGACCACGACGACGGCTTCCGTGCCTTTAACGGCGCCTTGAACTTGCTCGTAGTTGAGGACATTGCCTTCGACAACCTCTAGTTTTGGGCGTAGATCTTCTGGAAGTTTCGCCGGGTCGCGAACCAATACTCGAACCTGTAACCCTAGATTTTTCAATTATTGCTGCATTACTCACGTTGTAACGCTGCTTATACCTTTATCTACTGCTGCTCGAAGTGCACAAACGCCAGTCATGCCCGTTGAGCCGAAAATTACGATTTTGTGCACCATGATATGCAGATTATCTGTGCAAGGTTCAGAGGAATGTTGTGCTGATTGTGGCGCAAATGCAACTGATTAGATGAATGCAAATGACCGGATTGAATGCCTTCAATGTTGTTCCATCTCGTGACGTTATATTCGTAAGTCTACCAGCATAATTTGATAAATTGAAGGAGGATTCATTAATTTAAAACAATTTAGAGTGATTGTTGCTAATTGGAAAAGTAATTTTTTGTATATATGGGGTTTTATCTTTGAAAAACAAGAAATCAGACAATAATTGATTACTTATGGTTGTGATATAGTCCAAAAGTTAATTAATAATGTTGCAAATTTAATTAAATTGATTATTTTCTTCAAAATTATAAAATTATCGGTACCAATAGGTAATACAAGATGTCGCTAGTATGAAACTAATATTAATGTCACTAGATACTATAAGTAACGCAATCCCTAGGCTAAAATTAGAGAGAGATATGTTAATTTTGCCCCAAAATGGCGGCAATTGAAGTATGAAATACATGTCAAATTTAAATTTCGCGCCATGATTTTGCCCCAAAATGGCTGACGATTGCGGTACTTATAGTATCTAGTGACTTTAACTAATATAAACGTTATTTGTTACAGAAGATATCGACATAAAATGGAAAATTTTAAATATTCAACAACGAAGAACAACCAGGAAATAATTGTTTATTTGAAATATAATTGCTGGATAGATATTTTTTGAAAAATATTTAAATGATTGCTACGAGTACAAGATACAAGAGGTCGCTAGTGTAGAAATGGTAAAATCATAGTTTCCATTTTTAACAAAGGGTGGCGCCACAAAACTTTTGAAATTTTTGAAAGTTTAAAACTTTTTAAACTTTAATATTTCACGTTTTATTTGTTTCTCAATGATTAAAATTGATTAATTTTTGTTTTCAGATGAGATAACTAGCAGGGAATGGTTGAAGGATTGAAAAAGAATCGAAGGTGGCTTTGGAATGAGGTAACCATGAGGAAACAAAAATTGTTGATTCGAAACAGTGATTGCTGGACGGACGACATTCGCGACATTCATTGTGGTGCCCAACGCTGATGTGATGCGTCTCGCCAAACGTGCATCGCGAACAAAAATCAAGTGGTTCCTGTGCAAAGGCAACGTACGATCGAAAAATGACGCGCAGCGAAAACATCGCCTATCTGCGAATACACAAACTGCTCCCAGACTGCTCGATCAACTCGGCGCAACTGCAGGTCGACTGCGAGACGCACCGCGTGCTCGGCCAGCTGGCGGCGACGTCCGTGGACGTGGCGGGCGTGTACGCGCGCCTCCTGCAGGCGGCCGACGGCGCGCCGGCCTGCGCCTTCACGGCGGCGCGCTTCGACGCGCACACCGACTCGTCGATCCGCGTCATCCGGCTGGGCGCCATCGACGCGCTCAACCCGCTGAACATCGCCAGCGAGCTGTTCGCCGGCCTGCCCGAACACCACCAGCTCCAGCAGCATGTCGTCGCCCCCATCACCAGCACCACCGCCGCCGCCAGCACCACCTCCACGACGGCCGCAGGCTCCACCAGCTCGCCGAACGAGGCGGCCGGCGGCGACACGAAGGTGCCGAACATCCCAATGATGATCCGCTGCCAGAACTGCGACACGAACTTCCCCACCAAGTACCAGTACCAGCGGCATCAGTGCGAGTTCAACGCCGATAAGGTCGTCCTCAAGGCGAACGTGGACGCGAAGGACGGCGAGAAGGGCATGCGCATGAAGTTCGACTGCGGCACGTGCGGCAAACAGTTCGTCAGCAAGAGCAACCTGGAGCGCCATCTCACGAGCCACGACGCAGCCAACGCCAACGTCTGCGAGTACTGCAGCAAGCACTTCGTCAGCGAGAACCGCCTCCGCATCCACAAGGAGAACCACTGCAAGAAAGCGGGGGATATTAGCAAGTTCTATCGGAGTGATGTTACCGTCTGGAGGTGCGCCAAGTGCTGCCAGGTATTTTCGACCATGGAGTTTGCGCAGGCGCACGTTGACACCTGTCATGAACCCGTAGGCGAAGCCCTGCCATCTAGTGCCGCCAACGAGGACATCTCCGAGGTGCAAAATATGCCCGTTTTCAAGCTTGAATGTAAAGTGGAGTTGACAGAGCATGGTGGCGGGCTCAGCAGTTCCGGGGCGGCGAATAAACATGTGCAGAAGGTGCGCACCGAGCTGCTTCTGCAATGCGAGTTCTGCAACCGAACATACGCGAACAAGAAGTCCCTCTTGTGGCACCAGGATCGTCACACGACGCATGCGAACTACAACTGCGTCGTCTGCACCGAGATCTTCCCATCATTTGCGCTTGCTGCCAAGCACTGGCTGACGAAGTGCACCAGCGAAGCGAACCTCTTCTTCCTGCCGAAACTCATCTACTGCAAATGCTGCGATCGCACGTTCAAGTCGCACGACCTGCTCTACACGCATAAAATCAAAAAGAAGCACTACACGGCGAAACGGCACGATGTCGACGATGGGGGCGCCCTCTGCGCAGCGGTGGCGCCACCTACCAGTGACAGCTCGGAAAACGTCAAGGTGGAGAAAGGTGAAAGCAAGGAGACCATCATCAAGCTGATCGAGGATGTGCTTTGCTCGATCAAGCACAAGATCAACGAGGAGGAGGGAGGATCGGAGGCAGAGGGCGTGCAGGACGCGCTGAAGACGGAGATGGCGGCCGGTAACCAGGAGGCGGCGGACGTGGAGGCGGCGGCGGAGACGGTGAAGCCGACGAGGAAGCGTAGAGGGCGCAAACGTAAGCATCCCGTGCAGAGTAAGCTGAAGCGCGCCTGCGCCAACGTCGAGCCGGGGTTCAAGTATCAATGTGAGCGCTGCGTGGACGTCTTCGACACCATTATTGACCTGGAGACGCACCGGAACAAGGAGCATCCGGCGAATTACAAGTGCGAGGAATGCGATCAGGTGGTGCACAGCGCCAAAGCGCTTGTCATTCACAGTCGCGCCCATCAAAGTCTCAAGCCGTACGTGTGCGAAATCTGCAAGAGATGCTATTCGCAAACGTCGCATTTGTGGCAGCACATGCGCTTCCATCAAGGTATGCAACCACCTTCACAAACCTTATAGGCAACCTCATATACATCTTACAACAGTAATCACCATTCAATTGTTTTTAAATCCAAGGGTACTTCAACAACCCGATAGGCAACCAAATACACATCTTCAAATCCACGGATACAACGAACTTATAGGCAACCAGACATACATCTTCGCCATAATATTCATGAAATCAACGATTAATCCTTTCTCTTTTAGGAATCAAACCATTTGCATGCCCGCATGAAGGATGCGAAGCGCGTTACACGATTCGTCCCGATTTGAAGGATCACATCCGGAAGGTGCACACAAGAGAGCGGCCATTTAAATGCACAGTGTGCGATAAATGTTTCCTCACAGGTTCAGTTTACTATCAGCATCGACTCATCCATACAAACGATCGAAGATACGCATGCGATGTAAGTTTTCTCTTCGATTTCATCGTTGACCTTTATTTGAAACTTTTTTTGAATTTGTAGATATGCAACAAAAGATTTTTTCGTGCTGACGCCCTCAACAATCATCGACGCATTCACACCGATGAACGTCCGTATCCATGCAACGTATGTGGACGCCATTTTCGCCAAAAAGGCGACCGGAACAAACACGTGAGAACCCAGCATCCGGATTATCACTTGTGAGCACTTCAACATTTTTTTAAATTATTTATTGATAAAACTGCTTTGATAGACAGACAAGAAGTTCACAATGCGAGGAAGGTTGAAGTTAATTTATAACAATCATTTTTTGCTGGAAGAATTGTTGAAGAAAATGAAGGAACTTCAGTGATTATAGGCAACCCAACGAGCACACATTTGCATTTGACGTTTGATAAGAGATGTTTTGTTTCTAAACGGTAAACGAAAATGTTTGATTAATGTTTAAGATTGTGAAGCATGAAAAAAGCAAAAATATTGAATATTTGACAAAAGTACGATAGGCAACCCATTTAACAAATAAGAATTTTTGACAATTTTTTTGCATGGGTATACGAAACTGATGTAAGACTTGGAAATTGGAATTTTAAACGTTGTTGATGTTAATTTTTTATGTTTAAACACTGAATGCAACCATTGAGAAGAATTACAAACATTATTATTTATTAGACAACTCGCTATACGTAGATGTAAGCATAAAGTGTATAAAAATGTGATGACTAGAATTCCGGTGCGTAAACCACCCGTGATATTAATGTATCAATTAGTTAATAAGTGAATTACTGGAAAATGTTACAAAAACGCTTCGCTGGAGATTTTTCCTTGAGCGACATCGTCGTAATCCGGCCGTTCCATGACAGGAATGACATCATCCTTCTGATAACTCGTCGAGCTCACACTGCTCGTCGTATCGCCATGCAGTTGATCCTACAAACAAAACGCACAATAAGTTCAGAATTCGCAAGGCGAAATTGCAAAGTTAAGTCTTACAGGCCGAATGTTGTAGATGACGATCTGGAAGTCAATGCCGAGAAACATGCGCACGAGGAGCGTCGCCAGCAGCGCCAGCCAGCTGACGAGCACCAGACCGGAAGCGATCTTCAGACCGGAAATGTTGCGCGTCACCGGCCGCTCCACCTCGTGGAAGATGAGCGTGTAGATGTTGAGCTCTTCGTCGCAGCCGTACAAGCCGCACATGCTACAACCACGCGATTATGACATCATCTCCTACGCGTTTTGATCGCAGTTTACCTGTTGTTCTCCAAGTGCTCGTAGATCTGATCCGTGAAGGACGCGAGTCCGCTTTGTATGTTGTTGTACGCGATGAGGATGCAAATGAGCATGATCAGAGCCGTGCAGGTCGCTGGTGGCACGATTTTCCATGCGTGGGCGTATCTACAATTTCATAATTTGAATAAAATTGGAAAACTGACATTGGATGTTAGGCAACCAACATTACACGTTAACATTTCATGTTGGGCAATTAATATTACATGTTTATTGTACTTACATGTATTGACTCCTGGAGAATCCGCCTTTGGGGATGATAATGAAGAACGACAGCATAATCATCGCGACGATCATGGAGAACAAATACGCGCCTTTGCAGAATGAGCAGGTTTTTTGGTCGCCCCAGATGGTGAGCGCATTATGGAAGGACACGTTCGTTGGCAGCTTCCCCACGGTGTTGTAGCGCACCTTCTCAGTGAAGACCAGCTTGGGGTTGAAGACGCAGTGCCCGCCGAAGGTTTCGAGCACGGTTTCCAACTCCAGCGTCGTTGCAATGGACCCCACGGCGGCAATGAGCAGAAACAACAGATGGGCGACTGTAAGCAAATTCCAATTAGTCTCTTAGCTAAAACAATGATTGAATGTGAGTTACGCTTCCAGAAAATGGAGATCCCATGCATTTCGCGCTCGACTATCTGGCAGTATTTGACTGCGCCCATGATGAACGCGTGCGGCGCACCGAATGGAGCATTCGAACTTGGCGCACATTCGCATGCCTCTGGAGAGGCTGACGTTCGAGTGTCAGGCTGGATGTACGCACACTTTAATATTTACAATTGTAAAAATAATCATTACATCATCCGATGCGTTGCGGTTCGGCGGGCGATTAGGCGCGCGCTCGACTCGTAGCAATTCACCTCGAACGAGGCGTTTGTTGTTAATCGAAACGCGATTGACATGCGGACACGCCCAGGCAGACGTGCGGACGCCTTTGTTTCAAGTGGAGTCCGAATGAAATCATCACGCACTCGAAATTCTTTCCAGTCGGCTGCAAATCGATTCGGTGCACACAGCTCGTGGACCCTGCAAGTCGACATTGTTCCCGGCCATTCGAGATTCTTTGTGAGAAAGATGTCCAAGATGTCTGGCAGATGGTTTGGATTTCCGCTTATGTGTGTAGGTTCAGGCAGCGTTTGGAGGTATCTGAAAAAAGAGAAATCCCTGGCGAGTAGTTTTTACGGCAGCCCCAAGCCGGGTCGGTGTTGCATGCTAGCGAGGGGGCCATCACGGTAGAAATGCAGCTGCCGTTGCTTTCACGTTGTGTTGCACTGCGCATTCACATTCATTCCGTCCACGTTCTCTTGGAAACTAGGCGAATGAAGGCAGTCGCTTGCCGCACCTCAATGTGAGCACACGTAAAACTCAACGCGTCATACTTGCAATCTAGCTACTAGATTATAGTACCAATTATAAAATTAACTCATTGTACACATCTTACAGTATTAAGAGTTGTGGTTGCTGTATTCAAATGCCAGTGCTAAAAAAGTTACCGTTCTTTAAGTTGGTGTTATTGTGGAAGTATCCTCAATACGTTTCATACAGGTTGAATTCATTCAACAGATATATTTAACAATAAAAAATACAAATAATAACTTAATAATAAGTGCGAATTATTAGTGAAACAATAATAACCAGAAAAATAACAGTATGCGCCAAATAATAGAACACAGAATAACAAATGATAAAACACAACATATAACATAACAAATGATAATTTAAAAGTAAATAATAATAATAACCGCGGATAACCGTACAAATTTCTCTTGTAACTTTGTCTGCCTCGCTGCACCAAGTTTAATGGTACCCTTGATACTGGTGAAATATGTCGCCGTTTTCTGTGTACTCTGTATGCGGGTTTCAACCGCTATGTGGTAATATCCAGCAGTTTGCAATAACTGCCCGTCCAGCTGGTGACCGTAGTCGGAGAGTGAAATCACAGTTTCTGCACTGTTTCTGTCGTAATCTTTTGTAGTAGCTTGCTGTTGAAGCAGAAGTGAAAAGAGATCTTCCATCTTACCATAAGTCCTAATTTGAGCCATCTTCAACATAATGGGGAGATCGTTCTTCGTTGATTTTCTCTGGAATATTCCGTTCTCTCGCTCATCTTGCCGCCCTCTTTTCCGTTGAAAGAATTTGTTTTATTGATGCAACAAAAATGAAATTGGGCAGAATATAATCCTCTTACTTCTGCCAATGAAAAATTGCTGCCTTATTGCACATCAACTTCAACCTAAATCAAGGATTTAAGTATTTAATTTACTTTGTCTTTGGCCCATTGAAATTAATATAATTATTGAGACTTATATCACTCCATACAGATTGAAGTTCAGCCTGGGAATTGGTTCTTCTGGTTCTATACCCGATTCTTCTAATAATGTGGTCTATAACCAATATAAATATAAACAATAAACATGTATTGGGCTCTTCTTTGCTCTCTAAAATAATCTGCTGCACTATTGAATGGATTATTCAAAGGCTTAAGTTGAGAGGTCCGGAAAAGTGCACTGCTGTCATAGGCCTCTCATTACAGTTAACTCAATATCCTGGTACTGATTGGGCGGTATGCAGAAAGAAAGTAGATTCGTCTGAGAATAGAATTCTCTGAGCGAATCGTTCCTCGGCATTACAAATATCCATTATTTTCTCGCAAAATTCCATTCTACGTTCGTGATCTGTAGGAAACCATTCCTGAGCTTTTTCCTGAAGCGACACGATTTCTTACCGTTTCTTTTCAATATTCTATGGACAGTGCTTTGGCCATATCCAATTTTAGCTGTGATTTCGCTTAACGGACTAGTCGTTCCGTTCGTTCAAGGCGCGTCCCGGAAATGGTCTGATGAAATTATTCTTGAGCGGAAACATGGCATCTCCGATAAAATAGTGCGGGATTATTTTATCACTGCTTGGTAGGGGTTTATCTGAAGGCAGTGGTAATTTTCCAAGATGCAGAGATTTTCC
>JARJDZ010001083.1:0-22664 GCA_030264555.1 Aleochara sp. GC000083
AGTTGAGTTGGTTGCCAATCGGGCATTATTCAATGCGTGCCTTTCACGTTCGATATACGACTTAAGTCACATATGTATGTGCGGCCATATTATGCAGTCAAGAAGTGTTCTTTGACTTTTTACCAAGTTGGTAATGTATGTATGTGTGTATAAACCTGGCGATGTCATCGCTTTTGGTTTGGTTGGTGCTACTCCTCTTCGTGGTAAAATTCTACTGTTGTAAATTGTTGTAAATATTTTAAATGGTAAATTGAAAATTTATATTGATGATGCATACAAAATAGCAGCGGCAAGTAAAGCCAGGAAGACGACTTCGTGTAGGCTTGTATCAATTACATAATAAACGCGAGTTATTATTCATAATTAGATATAAACTGTTTGCAACTGAATTTATCAACAAATAGTAGAATGCGTAGTGTGGTAGTAACGGTAATAGTGTATTTGTTTAGTTTTGATTTTTAATTGCATTATTCAGGATTGTCACAGTACTTCTTGAATGTTCGAAAGTCTTTTGCCGTTATTCAAGCACTTCCTTGCTTGCTGATTTTTCAAATTTCATGTAAGCATGTAAATTATTATCTTCAGTGCGTTTCTGGTTTTATGAGGAAAAAATTAATGATTGTGCAATTCGTACTTTCTCAAATGTTATCAATTTCTGAAAGGATACTAAAATTTATTAATTTATAGTATTTGATATCTCAGAAATTAAATTTCATTTTGAACATTTAACTTGCAACTTGCAAAAATTAAAAATATGACAATAAACAAAATTGAAAATTAAAAAAAAAAGATAAAAAATAAACTAAATTTTAAGACTGGTAAAATATCATTTTTTTAATATTAACTTTTCAAAATTTTGTGCAAATAAAACGAAGACTAAACATAATATTTCTTGAAAAATCTATACGTTATTTTCTTAAAAAAAAACTTGAATATATTGACTTAAAAACCGCAATTTTTCTATTGACTCCCTGCAATTCTTCAAACAATTTCAACGACAAAATAACTTAAACAAACACTTGAAAAGTCATAAATATTGAAAAGACAAATACGATGGATGCGGCAAACTCAAAATAACATTTAACAGGAAAAACTCCTAATTAATATTTGCAATGCATATTATTTGCAATCACGATGACGAAATCATTATGTCACATCCCAGCAAATAAATGCAGATGTGCATTAACACAAAACGACCATAAGAACAAACAATAATAATAAAAAAACTAATGGCGACAAAAACGTTTTTGACAAAGATTCTTCGCAATTACGTCACCAGCGACACATTAACAATTCCATTACATTCGGGCCTAATACATCTCTAAACGGTCATAAACAATAAACAAATCATTAAACGAATGCGACTACAGATGACACAACCAACAACAAGAGACGTAATGATAAATTTACGCTCGCATGTGATGATCGCGACACATTTTCATACAATAATTTATATTTTCATCAACCATTCCAACTAATGACAATAATAATCGCAATGATTATGTCATCCGGTTCGTATCGAGCGAGCGTGGTAATTGTTTTTGCCGCAAGTGTTACCAGTTCCCGTTACATTTTTCGCATTTTATCAAGTGCGAAAATATGATGTTAGAAAAGTCCCGCTAGAAAAGTTATTTATTAATCGTCGGTCATTTAACCAACATTTCCTCACTACTTGACGTGCAATGAGATACAGTTGCACGATGCGCTCTTTCGATTATTCGTCGTTGCATAAAATGCATGACGACCATGAATGTGTAATGCATGCATGCGCGCGCATCTCGCGATCTCGGATAAATTGTAAAATATCAAAGTGCTTGCGACTAAATGCATGTCAAACGGTTGTTTTTTTTTTTCTTTCGCTGGTTGGTATATTGATGGTACAAGACACGATTTTACGAGGATCGAAAAGCCGACAAAAAACGTTACTTCACAAGTATTTGATACACAACTTTAAATTTGCTTTTGGATCAAATTTGTAAATAAATTCAAATATTTTTGATGGAACTTTATATGCAATCAGTGTAGGGTTACTTATTAAAGTAGTGAAAGGATAATGTGCGCACGCATGCGCGCTTAAATATGGCCAGCACGTATCGGTATCGTCCGCATTGAAGATGCACGCTTCGAACATCGTATCGTAAGTAATAAGCGCATATTGCTCGTGTATTCGCAATGTAATGGTTATTGGATGTAACGTGTGCAGCATGTAAGCGAATCAACGAGCAGTTGGTAATGGAAAAGAAGAAGCTCTATTGAGTCAATTGGGGCATTAAGATCACTTTATAAATGGGTAGCATTTACGGATTAGCTACTTTTTTCTCATTGTTACTGTGTCACAAAAAAGTTGTTACGAGGTTCAAAATTGTAGCAAATTATTTTTTGATTACCCAGCCATACAAAGAAATGGTCAATTTCTTGATTATCAACATGGAAAAAGTTTAATGATTGGGAGGAATGCGGAACTAAATACAAAGTAACAAAGAATTTTTTAACACATATTTTACTCCGAAAAAAAAATAAAAATTTTGAGGTCCGATGTTCTCCAAGAATAAAATTGCTTAATTTCATAATTCAATTATGAAAGTTGTGCCAAAGAATTATAATATTTTGACATAGTTTCAAAAATTTCATATGATAATTTCTACATTTTTTTAAATAACTTTTGTCTGGCTATTCATTTCTAACTTTTCATTGTTACTGTCTCAAAAAAAATGTTATAAGATCAACAATTGATTACTACACATAAAATAAATTGCTTAATTTCAGAATTCAATTACAAAAGTTGTGACAAAGTATTATAATATTTTGTCATAGTTTCAAAAATTTCATAAGAAAATTTCTACCTTTTTAAAATATTTTTCGTCTGGCTTTGCATTGTTACTATCTTAAAAAAATTGATGAGAAATAAGATAGAAAATTGATTACCACCTTTAAAAAAAAACTTGCTTAATTTCAGAATTCAATTATGAAAATTGTAACAAGAATTATAATATTTAGTCATAATTTCACAAGTTTCGTATGAAAATTTCTATCTAAAGTTCTTCAAATACCTTTTTGTCTAGTTTTGCATTTATATCCTTTCATTATTAAAAATATTATGGGCTCGAAAATTATAGCTAACTATTTTTTGATTTCCACACATAAGAAAAATGAACCAATAATCAAACTTTTCTATTATTTTCTTGCACTTGTTTAATCAACAATAAAAAGCTATTTGAATATGATTTTGATAAGAAGCACGTCCCGCATGTACCATTTAAACATCTCAGATAAGGTTACTGCTCCTTGAAAAGCGACATCTCAGATGTCATCTGAATAAATTGAATCCTTCCTCTGCACAAGAGCAGAGCATTTATTTATTTATTTATAGTGCAACACTGCATCATCTCAGCCAACTACCAACTCGTCTCTGCTGTCACTTGACATCCTCTCATTACAAGTCAAATATGTGCGTACGTTTCGTTCTTTATTAATTAATGATCGCACATTTCGAGTGTTATAAATACGTGCCCAGTCGCCTGCCCTCATTAATTACACTCGAAGATTCAAGACGACCAACCAAGAAACAAACCCAAAAAAAAGAGTTGGAAAATTAATGAAATTATTGCTATTAACTCAATTAGACCTAATTGCGATTCTAATTAAGCCCTGGAATGAAATTGGTTCAAAGAATGAATAATTAATCTCGGACGAGTATTTTTTCATAATTTGACTTTAGGATTTGTTGTGTGATTTTTTTGTATAGACAATTGAGAAAATGAGGAAAAATTGGAAAATTATTCCATTACTTTGATTTTTCAAGCCGTTGATTTTTCACTTAATCTAGACTGCATGTAGGATAATAACTAACTAATAGTTGACTAAATGCGATGGAATGCAGTAGGCAACCTGGACTTTAAATTGGAATATTAAGATCAAGATAATTACGGCGTTCACGCACATTTGTTAAATGCCGACTGCGAGAGACTGAATATTGCAAAAGACTGAATTGGTTGCATTGAAGAGATCAGACCAAAGAAACCAGAAACAGAAAGACTCGTTTCTGCAATGCCATCATTTTCATTCAACGAAGAAGGCATAATGTTTAAAAAATAAAATAAAAAAAACTGAGAAACCAAACGAGAAATCATATAAAACTGTGTGAAATATCATCGAATATTTCACACTTCTTGGTTCAAATTCTATAAAACAATCCCTGAAAATTTGTTGAAATTTATGTGATTACACAATTTGATGATATCAAAAGAAAACAAAATGAAGTTTTGAAAATTTTTCCAAGTATTGCCCAATAACCAGAAATGGGGACTTTTCAAACTTTGCGATAGTTTGTGATGAGTTTCCGTGACCAATGGTAATAACCAATATACCAAGATAATTCAATATCAGCCATCAAATGTCCATTCCAATTCCACGACCAAAAATTATCCCAATGGGACACTCGAATATTAATGTCAGAACCACATTTTTGTTACGCCAACACTCATTGATTTCCTCCAGGGTTGCAACCATACCAAAACCCATCAAATCTACAAGAACCCAACCCAAAACTACTGAATCCACCCCATGATAGTATTTTGGACAGCCCTGAAATGGTCCGACCCTTGGACACTCATATATCAAACGTTTTAGTTTGTATTGCTGTCCTGAGGGCTGAATGTGAGGTCATGCACAAACATATGGATCTAGGGGCAGAAGGGTCGAAATTGCAGTTGGATCGACGACGAGGGATCTATGAAGCTTGGCTTGGGGTGAAGACCCTCATACTGGATGCATGCATGCACTTTGGGTGCATTGGCAATGACCTGCCTCAGATGGCGGCCATCAGATGGTTGAATGGATGGGGCCGCGTGCAGAACGCGTGTTCGCATTACTTTCGCATTCATTAGCAACTTGCTGCCCATGGTTCTCGCATGGGTACCGATCGCATGTATAAAGAAAGGGCAGGAGAACCATAGCATACCAAACCAACAACAGGATGAAAAGTATGCTTGCTGAACAAAGCAAATATGAACGATAATGAAACGAAACCGAAAGCATTGAGAAATTTAATATTGCCCCGGGTTTTATATTTCCGATTTTGGCTGATTGTGAATTGATCCGATGTATTCAGAAGGAATTAATTAATAAACCCGCATTTTTGATAACTTCAAGTTAATTAATATTGTTACACAATACTTCATTTTTTCCTGGAGGGATTTTAAAATCAACGAAGTAATTAATAAAATTGTCTGCTTATGAAAAAGTAAAATGATTTTATAGTTTAAACTTCAACTAGAAACGTGGAATACATTTGATTTATGCATTGAAATGTTTAAATTATGTCGCGCGTGCAGTGCCACCATTTTTTTTGCATCATTTCACTTCTTGTGCAGACGTCGACAACATTGGCGAGATATATCAAAATGGGTGCAGCTAATTTACAATTTACAATATAACAGCCACGATTCAATATTCATAACGCATACAATTAGCGTTGATTGCATTCATGTTCCACAACGTGTCTTTCAAAACGTTTACTTTGCAAAAACTGAATCATTTTTATCAACCGTTTCTTTATAATCATCTTTTAAAATATCCACAAATTTATCCTTTTTTGAATTGACTTGAAAAATGTAATTGAAAAATGTAAGTTTGATTCATTTCTTGTCTATAATTTTCCTTTGTTTTTCTATAAGAAGAAAAATTTGAGACACCAAATTATTTGAAAAAATTTCTGCAAAATACAGGAGATAAATTGAAATGATAAAGATATACCAATAAAATGAAATCTGTGTAGAAGTAGATCAAAAATTGCTTTATGGAATCTAAGAAATTACTTCCAGAAACAACCAACAAGAAATTGAAACTAAAAGCAATGGATAATCGTGCAAAAAAGTGACTGGTTCTGCTGATCGTTAGGATTACGGATCGAGACGCTCGTTTCGTTTTCATTACGTTGATATATCAAACAATTCTATTATAAATGGGTTCAACTAGCGGATGGTTAATGATAGATCGCGAGCCTTTATCCCCCATGGGGGACCACCAACCAACCACACAAGGTTTTTCTTCTGGAGAACCTTCCTCAAGACCATTTTCCGCAGTCGCAAGTGCACGACATACGTCACGCATTTCCAAAAGCTACACATACAACATACATAACTTATAAATATCCCCACAAGACATCGATTTAAATACGAAGCAATCACGCAACTAGCGAGCAAGTAAGACCGGTCTTCGCGTCGGCGCGTTGTTTCATGTACGCAACAGTACAAGAACAACAACAAGAAAGAAGAAGTGAAATTTTCTTATTGCTCGACTGATATATGAGACTCTAAAATATATTTTCTACATGGTACATGCAAGAGTACCTATAGTAAAGGAGACCAAAGCATCGATCGACAGGCTTGGTCTTTTTAACATTTCGATGGCTGCTGCTGCTGCTGCAAGAAGAAATCGACGGACCGCACCAGGTAATACATATTAATCATTGCGCCCTAGGCATTCACCTGCCCTCAAGAGACGCGGACACGTGAGGAATCGGCGCCAATCGAATCAGTGCAGACAAACATTCAGGTGGAAAAGAGCAAAGAAGTACGGTTTCTTGGAGCAGAAACCAGCGTTGATATTTCCGAGGAGATCATGATCATGTACGCCGCTAGTGTCGATTATCTACACGCAAAGTTGTACTAATTTTTTTCGACTTACCTTGATTTAGTTGGTTACTGGCTGGATAAGTCTCGAGGGAAATCGTTCCTGCGGCTTTCTGTAAGCAAGAGAAATACGAAATTAGTATAATGTTATATTGCAATTGTTGAGATATTATTAGATTACTTAATTTACTATTGTCTCATTGTCTAAAAGATACCTTGAAAAGTTTTGCTACATTGCTCAAAGAAGTATGAGAAAATTAGGTTGGAGAAGAAACCAAGAAAATTGGCCAAATTGGATTCATTTTTGTATTCCAATTACAAAATTTCCAAATTTTCCTATCAAGATTTATTATTTGATTTTTTTTTCGGACAAAAATCATAGAATTTTCCCGAGCCAATTTTTTATATAATTTGATGCAAATCACTGATAAATATTATATAAAGTTTGGTTGAACGAGAAATCAAGAAAGTGTAAAAATTGCACAAACAATTTCTTCAGAAATCATAAAATTTTCTGACTCTATTTTCAACAGTTATTCGTTTCAATGAACATCCACATTTTTTTTTCAAACTGTGAGATATTTTCAAATAGACATAAAATTTGACTGAAGACAAGAAAAATAATACAAATTGGATCAAACAAGATTTTCCTTCTAGTTTATAAGTTGCCAATTTAAAATACTGAACTATTACAAAAAACCATTTTCCTTAATCTTTGTGACACCTTCAAAATTTTTAATTTACCTACAAGACAAAAAATTATGCGAAAAATATTTCAATTTTTTGAGTCATTGAAATTTGTTGTTAACAAAACCCAAAAGAATAAGGAAAACAAAGAAAAACTATACAAACTAATGAAACTTTGGACCTAATCAATTAATTAAATTCAATTTTTGACCTATGTACAACAAATAAATTTTCCAATATTCTAGAAATCGATTGATTGAAACAATAAACAACACAAAGACCATTCCTTATGCAATCTCCATCATAGAGCGCACGTGCCCCTTATATAACTGTGCAATAAAATACAACAACAACAACAACGATTGAAATTGTAAACGTGGAAATTGTTAAATATCAATGATAAACAACAAAGTGCCCCGACAATCGAAGCAATAATTCATAAATCGTGCACTCTGCTCTCCATCGTTCACTCTACTCGCTAAACTCGTTCACTATTTACTACCATCCAATGAACCAACTCGAAAAAAAATTAGACGATCCGCTACGAATGACTAAACTTTGCTCGTGAATAGTTCAAGTTGAATTCTCGCAAAAGCGATCACAATATAATTCTGAGTCACATTATGATTCAAGATGGATGGATTGAATGCTCATCGCATAAACTCTACATTTGTAGCTAATATGTTTTCGCAATCATACATTAAACATTACATTTATTTTTTTGTGCGTTCGATGCCATTGTACACATCAAATAATATACAATTTCGAGTTCAAACTGGGCAGGTCCCATTGTTTGACACAGCGACAAAGAGACAAGTCTGCATCGATTTTCGAATCGATATAATCGAACGATTGAGATTGAGATCGCACAATCTCAAACGATTCCGATTCGAATTCGAGCGTAGGCGACTAATAATTCGACAATGAAAATAAATTGTATTCGAGTGACAATTTCAATTGATTCCCGTTCGACTAATATGCTGGTACTGTTAAAATATAGTAGCATTAATACATTGGTCGGATTCAATTGAAGTCATTTAATTTAGTTGAAATTTTCTGTGTGCAATTGTAATTTATCACAGTGATAAATTTATAAAATATGTATAAATATTTATGGAAGAATTGTGTCAAATGTTATTCAACAGTTGTAATCTATCTGGGTGATGCATACAAAACGGAAGGAAGATGCTCTCATTTGTTTATAGTTTATGGGACTCTTCAATTATCGCATAAACAATGCAACTATTTTAAAATACAAAACTGGGCCATCTTATTTCCTTCTATTTCAACTTTCTTGTTTGCATGCATTTGTTAGTGATATTAGGGAAATGAATTTAAGAGAATAAACAATTGTCCTTGATATTATTATTCCAAACAATTATACTCGTTGTAATTGTCATGGTACAATGATTTCACTGTAATTTTTGTAGAACGTAGAACAATACTGGTTTTGAGGAATTTGGAATTTTTATGTAAATATTAAATGAATTATTCAGAGATTTGTGAATTTTTGTGACCTTAAAATAGTTTATAGTTGTGAATTATGGACAAGAACGAAATTTAAATGTTGAATTTTAAATGTGATTTTAAAGAAATTCTTGTGGTTGTTATTGTTCGTAAAATTGACCACAGAAAATTCCCGAGAAAATCCAATTGACGTTGAATGCATTCATCCTTCCGGTTAATCTGACGTTTTAGGATACCAAACAGGATATAATTGTTATCCAAAACATCCCATCCCATTGGTTTCCTGATTAATCACAATTTAAAACAAAAGAAATTTTAGAAATTCATTTTTTGGTCAATAAAAAACAATCTTCAATTGGCTTCTTAAATTTTCCCAGGCAATTTAATGATTCATGAAAATTTATTTTGATTACAACTCAAAATTTCCTCATTTATTTTCACACTTCTTGGAAAATAACAATTTCCATGAGGAAATAATAATTTCAAGACTTTCCAGATTTATAATTAAAAAACACAAATAATCAAAATTTTAACACCCTCTAAACAATTCCAAAAATAGCACGTGCAATACACATGTAAACGTATTTATACACTAAATCAATCTCCAACCGAGAAAACCCAAACAAGAATAACTCAAGAACTCTCTCAAGAGGCCTAAAACTCGGAACAAACCCGTTCGTTCGTTTTACATTCTCTTCGCGTTTTCTGCAGCTATTAAAGTTCGACGAAGCGGCGCGAAAAACCGATTGAACTCGAGAAAACTAGACCAACAAGCAACACACACACACACATATACAATGTCTCGACAAGTTTTGCGTTGGCCAGCCAATTTGACAAGTAAAATAAACTGCGAAAGCAACGCATACGAACGACTTGATGACCGAGAGATGAAAGTTGCTTCCGTCAGTGCGAGCATATTCACAAAGTAAACTCCAAGTGCATGCAAAACGCACACATGCACCCACACATAGAATATACGACATACACAAAAGATCCAGAAGCTTTCTGCACAACACGCGCTGCAAACTCGAATATGGCAAACATAAACAAAGAGCATTGTTTGATCTATTATGCATACAGCATGAATATCGGGGTACTGTTTTGCTTTGCTTGCGGAAATTTTCCGCAAGTGTTGCAAATATGTTGTGATTGAAATGCTTCGATTTTCTCAAATGTATTCCAAATGATTGATGTTCACATATACAAATATACGCACATTTAAAGTGATTCGGAGAAAATCGTTGTGATATAAATAATCGACGCGCAAAATTCGGAAAATCAATGCGAATTGCAAAATTAAATAAATCGTAAGTTTCGTTTGTTTTCTTCAATGTAATTCTTCGTTTGGGACTTTAATATATTCGTCTGGTTCGGTCTGGATGAAGGAAGCAAACTAAGACGCAATTGTGAACTTCACGTTAAATATAGCGCATACTGAAATATACACAACGCAAACATAGGAAAAACGGTTTCCAAAAAAAAAAGAAAAAACATGAAGTAAAGGGTATTGCCATCATGAGGACTTCTTCGTCGTGTTTGCTTTTGCTTGCTCGTTTGCATACGAATTCATTTCGTACGTGCAATGGACGTCAATGAAGGGAGTGAACCCGGCTAAATAAAAACCGCACGCGATATTAATAAAATGTTTATGACGCGCGTTCGAGAGTCCCTCCTCCTCCATCGACGAAAGTGGTTATTTTTGTACTGACAATAAAATCGAATTTTTCATTGCACTGAATTGCGAGCGCCAAGTGGATTGTTTATTGTTTATGCAATGCGTGAACAATGTGTATCAATAAGTGAGGAAAACAAGAAAGAGCCAAAAATACTCAAATCTAAAATTGAGTTGAAATATTCTATTGTTTGAAAATAACTCACAAAAAATAATGTTATTTCCTGAAAATTTCTTCAACTAAAAATTGTAATATTTTTTATGATTATTGATATTTTTAGTAATTCAGAAGTAATTTTTAATTTTCATTTGAAGCTATGTCAAAATTATTTATGAAACTTTGGACTGCAATTTTTCAATTAAAATGACTTATCAATTGATTTGATTTATAATTCCCTTCAAATTAAAATATTTTCAGGAAATATTTTATATTATCCTTAATGGAAATTACTAATAATAAAAATTATTCTTTTAACAAATGTAGAATTTACATTTGGTTCCTGAAATTTCCTCTGGGAAAACGTTCAAGAATTTAATGACACATGAAAATTAAATATTTCGATTACACTTTAAAATTTCCTCATTTATTTTTACACGTTTCTTGGAAAATGGAAATTTCCATTGTGAAATAGTCACTTTCCAGAGCTAGAAATACAAAATAGTTAAATTCTAACGATTTTTTTTTTGAACTTGAAATTATCTCGGATATTTGTTATAAAAATTTAATGAAAATTGAATTTATGAAAATGTTTTTTCCTCCAAAGGAAAAAAAACTAAAATTATTCTGATTTTGGCAATAAAATTGCAACTTTATCAAAGAATTCAAAAAATGCGATTAAAAAATTGACGGAAAACTAACCAGACTTATCAAAACCTATAAAAATTTAATCGCCTGTAAAATTACTGATAAAAATGGTATAAAAACAATCAAATCTTATCAGAGAAATATTTTCCTATATCAACCGGCATAAATAGTTCCACAACAAACTATTGAATAATTCCCAGCGACCACAAATCTATTTATACATGTAAATTGTTAATCAAACATTGGAATACATCCTGGAATGCATATTTAATCACTTCCTGTCATGATAAACAAACCGACTGCAAACAAAAAATTCGCTTCAATATGAGCGCAATCCATAAATTTCAAATCCTGCAGCAAAAGAAGCATCCGCAAACTAATTTCAAAGTTAATTCAAGAATCATTGCATGGAAGCGTTCCAAGTGCCAAAACAACGTTTCTATAAATACAAACAACCCGAATAACTGTCCGTCTGGACGCGCGTCTGGATGCTTCTGGATGCGCCCATTCGAGAATTGCACGAGTCGACCAAAAAAAAAGTAAAGCGCGCCAAATTTAAATTTCAAATAGAAAGCAGCAAGTTTGCATGTGGGCTAAATTTCGCATCACCGCTCGATGCGATGACATTTACCATATTTATCAAACGTTGTAACAGCGCATCATCGAGCAACATTAACAATTCCGTTGCTGAAGCTAGAGATGCCATATTCAATCTCGGATCAATAGATTCTCATGGATCCATGTTTTTTTTATTTAGCTTCATCTAGCTCCAAGCCTCTCAATGTTGAAAACGTAAAATGTTGCGATTCTAAATGTTAATTTGCCGCACCACATTGCCTCACGAAAACGAAAACACTCCACAATCACATCGTGCATATTTCAAAGTTTCTTCTTCTTCTTCTACTAGTAACAACATAAGACTTCTTCTTCTACGATAGTGGAATGACGACACTACGAGGAAAGAGAGTGAACGGATGATGAGAAGATGTTTATATAGATCTTGAGATTTGGTCGTAATAGACGTGGAATAATAATAATATTATACACATATACATAGATGGATGGAGATAGAGAGATGATGATGATGATGGCCGATTGCAGATGAACTTAGCTTCGGGGCAACAACAACAACAACAACAAGACAAAAAAAAGAGTGAAGAGGAGTTCTTACATCATTCATGCAACAACGGCCTTTTTGGATGGGATGGGATGGGGATTCGCGATGAATAGCAACAAATACGGCAAAAGATGCAAAAGTCGAGGAGGGAAAAGAAGGAAAGTCGAAAAGTTTATAAGCTAGAAGAGAGGTGAGTTATGTCGAAAGCAATTCTGTGATAGTTTGATGACTTACGGCGATGATGCTCGTGCATTTGTTCATTAAGTTCGTAATTTATGACTGAATTGAAATATTAATTAAATAACGATTAAGTATGGATAACTTTCGAATTCTGACATCAGACTAGAAGTTTGAACAGTTCAAAATTATTTTTTCTAGTATTTATATGACAAATAATTGAAGGTATAATTATTTTTCAAAGTTTTCAAATTTCGTTATCAAAAATATATCATAATTTTATGACATTATCAAAAATTATTATTTCTAAAACTTCGTTGAGAAATAATTAGTAAATTTTACTGTAATTTTGTAATTTTCATTTAGTTCAAATTTGAAAAACAAATTTTACTAATATTTTAATTTTTTGTTTACTTCAAATTTGAGAAAAAAAATTGTGTACTTGAAAAACTTCCGGTTAATAAATAATTATCAAAACTCCATTATACCATTAAAACTGTTGTGTCAAAAATATATGTTATAGAAATAATTTACGACCAATATTATCGAACAAGTAATTAAAAACAAATTAACAAATTGAAAACGAAGTAATAATTCATAACAACAACTTCTATTCTATGTTAGCAATGTGTAACAAAACCTCAACAAAATACAACCCAAAAATCGCCCATAAAACCCATAAATTTCCACACATCCAAATTAATACTAATAGCCTATTGTTTACTCATCCATTATTATTATTTCCTGCAAGCAAGGCGTTTTCTTTGAACGTGTGTAAATTATTTGCTCAAGCGCTCCTCCTCGTCCACATTTGGCATACAAGAAGAACAACAACGAACGAAAAAAAAAAATGTCGGCCACGACGTCGCAGCTGGAGATTTGTTAATTTCGATCATTTCGAGCTGGGTGGGACCTCCGCACAAGACGAATTATTATGCATTGCGTATACTATTTTAAACGTAAAGCCATTGATGCCCAAACGGTGGCGCACCAATATTGCCTACATGATTTCATGGGCGACTTATGGAAATTTTGAGATGGACTGTTCGGATGTGAAACTAAAGAAACACGACCAAGAACCGTTCAACTTTGCAGACGTCAAAGTGACAGCCAAATAAAGCGCGCGATACGTGTAAATCTATTTAATGTGGTGCTTCGTATTTGCCTGCCAACAAACTAAAGAGGTCTGCGAAGAAGTTAGTGCTTCAAACGGTGAATTATGACCACACGAGCGAAAATGGACAAATGAGCAAAACGTAAGTAAATGATGGCCAAACAAAATCGAATATCGGTGTGGGTGCACAACTCGTGCTATGCATTCACTCTAAAATTTATGTAGATTGAGTGGTTAGTAAGTAGTCTACATACTACTAGAAACTAGAACTGGCTTCTATGCATTTGGTGTTTCAAATTAATTTCCATTGAACTTGACAGCCATGCAAGTTGAAAAATTGATATAAATCAAGTTCATAATGAATGATAGATTCAAATTTTAAAAGGATTGAATTTTTTTTATAATTGTTTCAGAATAATTTGAATGCAATTTCTCTATCACTGAAAAACCTTGAGAATTTATTTACGGATTTATTTTAAGGATCGTTCCAAGGGGCAACTTTCCAATTCAAAATCAATTACCATTCGAATAATGAGTCAAAACGACGCGAAAGTCAAGTTTTCAACTCGTAAATCACGTTTGATATGGTTTTAATTGCGGTTGTTTTCTGTCACAAATTACTCGTAACAAATCAATCAAATCAAATTGTCATAATTTCAACAACTTTTTATAAATGAAAAAAGATTGGAATTTGGAAATGTCAATTGAAATTTTTAATTTTATGAAATGAAATAAAAGTAAACTTTGACTTTTAAATCTAAAAAATATTTGAAAATTTATGGGATTGTCTACACAAAATTTGGAAAAAAAATTATTCATTGAAATGAGTAATATTTATACTGAGAAATAAACTAATAAACTAAATCAAAATATTGATCAATTGATCACGAAATTGTTGGCGAGTTACGTGTCCTCATTCATTCATTAAATTACTTTTAATTTGACCATTCATTGACAATTTCTATTTGGGTGCAGAGTTCCCATTCGCCTTGATTTACGATTACGAGAACAAATAATACGCACTGATGACTAATTTGTTCATAACTGAGTGACCAATGATGACGACGATAAATGAAACAAGAAACCTCGACGACAATTGTTACAACAATCATTTCGATAATAGCGAGTATCGAATACTACGACAATCGTATTTATTTACGCTCAGATGAGTAATAAAAGTTATAATTGCACGCGTACCTTTGAATCATAGAGAATGTCAAACACGAAAGTTTACAATGAACTGGACAACAATAACAATGAACAAACATTTACACAATACCAGAGATAATAAAATAAAAGTTGTTAGAAAACACAAAGAGTGGAAAGTAAAAATTATATAATTTCATAACTTTGGAACGCGTTATAATTACAACTCTTCTGTCAACAAATTGCTAGCTTTTAGTTTGGTCGGATAAAAATTTTGATGTTACATTTATAACTACGAGTTCATCATGGTTCAATCGCTCAATTTGTACAATGGAATGTACACACTTGCTTCTCACATCTGGTAAAAAAGCAATAAATTTATTACACTCATTAGATTCGTAGTATGAGGCTCGTAATTAGTTTTAGCAGCGAGCATGCATGCCATTACGCAATCAGCCTTGATCTAGCTAATAACCAAATGAAATGTAATTTCATCATTTCTGAATGACCACCAACCACCAACAACAGCAACAGCAACAACAAAACGAAAATTACGAGTGCAAAAGTGTAAAATCGTAATGCGCGCATTAATTCGTAATTAAGCGTTGCACACATCGTCGTCCAGCAATATAACATCAACAACAACAACAATTCGAGTTTCGTCTTTGCGTCCGAATGTCTGCTGCAGGTAAACTAACTGTTTTAGCTTCCCGGTGCATTCGGCTCACTCATTATTTTTTATTATAACTGCAGGCTAGCGAGCAAAACGTCTCACTTGCTCGAAGAGAACTTGTGCGTTTTATCGTCGTCATCAGCTTCCGTTATTTCTACGGTGTATATGTATGTATGTAGCTCATCGAGCGGAAAAATTCCCGAGGAAGAGTGCAAGGAAGTTGCACTGAAGTTTGAAAGTTTAGAAACGCCCAAGAAAAGTATTTTCAATGTCAGAAAATAGGCAAATTTTGAGATGGTAAGTGGAGTTTTTCAAGTAGCAAATTGAAGTTCTGAGATAGAATTTTGATAATCATTTCAGGGTTCAAGAAAGTCTATTTTAAATAGATTGATTGTATCATCTTTTTTAAAGTACATTAAGTTCAAATAAAGTTTTCCTAGAAAAGATCCAAGAAATAGATAAATCTCTTAAGAAAGTTTATCAAAAGGATATGGAAAAAATAAATTGTTAAATACGATACGAAAATAGGTTCAAGAACTTCAAAAAACTTCAAAATAAAACTGTAAATGATTTTGCTTGAAGTAAAATTTGTTAAAAAGAAGGTGAAAACCAGCTAAAGCTAATCAGTTAATTTAGCATTTAGAAGTTATCAAAAATGCAAAAAGTGTATTCAAAAAATTCCGAAACTTTTGAATTTTCCCTTCTTAGAGGAATTTCTTAATAAAAATTTAAAATATGCTAATTGCAGTTCTAGAAGCACTTACAAAAAAAAATTCCAAAAAGCTGTCAATTATTTGGCTTGAAGTAAAATTTGTCAAAAAGAAGGTAAAAAACCAGCTAAAACTAATCAGTTAGTTATTAAAAACAATCTATAAAATATGTAGTCAAAAAAATCCCAAAACTTTTGATTTTTCCCTTCATAGTGAAATTCCCTAATAAAATTTTAAAATATGCGAATTGCTAATTATTTTTTGAAAACATATCTGCTTCGAAATGGATCAAACATTCATGGTTTAAAAATCACCATGTTGCAAAAGTTCAAATAATTGAAAATGTAAATTTGAGCAATTTCTTCACTCGTAGTTGCAATCCAAGTGAAAGTTATCGAAAATTTCAGAAAACCTCTGTATTATTTAAATGCATCATATAAATTTGGCAAACTTTAAAAAAATACCCAAGAAATCAGAAATATCAAAAGTATCTTGTCTAAAAATCATTTTTTTTTTAATTTCTTGAATACTACTTTTTGCATTTAAAAGATAATAAAACTCTAGAAAGGAAAACGGATTGAACAGAACATTAAAGACCATTAGAAAAAAGTTCTCAAAGTATCATTTCCTGTCATATCATACATCTATCAATTACAACATTATCCGCACTAACGCAATTTTTCCACTTGGCAAATTTTCCCCTATCTTTCTTTCTTTCTTTCTTTCTTCACTTGACGCTACTTTGTCCATCAAACATCCGACAATGAGTACTCAACCTACTGTAACTTTTGCAATTGCAAATCAGCAAGTGCACAAGTGCATACATACATACAAAGAACTAAGTGCAAAACATGCAACACGTTGTCGCTTTAGCTATCAATTATATAGTTTGTTGGTTGTACTTGTTGTACCGAACGGTTGTTCCTACTTTCTGCACATGTGTGTAATTCAATTGGCGCGCGCGTTGTTTCAAAGCGGCATCGTGTTTATTGCCGGCTGAATTATGTAATGATTGCAGCAGTCCTTTCTCCGCGAAAGCAACCCAAACGAACGAACGAACGAACGGTACTTACACTCGCAACTCATACTCACAACCGCGCATCGTACATATCTTCTCGAAAGAGTACTGATTGCGAGTGAGTGAGTATGCAAGACGGACTGCTGTCACAGTTTATAAAGTAATAAAGGAGTTTTATTTTAATTTCCTAATGGGAAAACGCGCGCTGCAATACAAGCAAGCGAGGAAGGAACTTTTGCATGCTTGCGTTCTATGTGGCCGATTATGCGAATTTCGCGAAAATGGGACGCGGTAACGTTACCTGCATGTCTCTTGTTGGGAGGTTAGGTGGTTATTTTTATGCTCGTAAAGAGTGGTTTTTTTTCTATGTTTGCTGTAGCCCCGCGAAATGTCAAGTCAGGTGTATGCGTGCAAAATGAATGTTATTTGCATATTTTGTCCCGTTTATATATTACGCCTTTTACTTGCGTTGTGTTTTCATGATTTTCTAATTAATTTATGCTCTTTTGCTTAAATGTGAAATTATAGTCTCAAATCTATTTTTAGTTTTTTTATTATTTCAAAAACTAATTGCATTTTTTTACAGGTTCCAAGAAATATTTTTTAGAAATTTGCAATAATTTTTGGTGAAATTTGCGACAATTTGTTTTATGAAATTTGCAATATTTGTAAATTGCATAAATTTCGAGGACTAATTAAATTATGGTATAGTAATCATTTTACTATTCTTATCTAAAAATTTTAAACCAATTAATTGTCACTAAAAATAAAGTCTTGTCGATTAAAATTCACATCAAAGAAATCAATCAATTTTACAACTTTTTAGAAACCGATACTCAATTTGGCAATAATTTTTCCAGAAAATCTAATCGATTAATAAATTGCCAATAAACAAACAACGCAAATAAATAGAAGCTTGAATTTGTTATATTGCAAATATTTCTAAAGCGACATAATATCAAGCAATTAAATTTGTACCGACTTATTTTTTAATTACATTAACGACATTTTAATCATTTTACCAAAGTCTTCTCTAAAATTTGTAATCAATCTTTTCTTAAATAAAATAAAATCTCATTAACTAAAATACACTCTTTTTTTCTCAGAAAAACTCTTCAATTAGTTAATATTATCAGTAAACAAACAACAGTAAACAAACAAGTCTGGATTTGTTGTAATACTGCAAATACTTATAAAACCATAAATCAACAAATTTGTACCAATTTTTTTGAAATTCTATTAATAATAAATATTTCAATCGTTTTACTACAGACTACAGAAAATTTAATTTGGAATCAGTCCTTTTATATTTTCTAATCAGAAAATAAAGTCTCATCAACTACCTGTTTAATTTTCTGAGGAAAACTAATTAATAAATTGTGTAATTTCAAATCAAACAAAGTAAGATTAAATTACACTCGAGATTTAATGTAATATTGCAAAAGATGTGCAAACGTCACGAATAAATATGCTGATTACTGTTATCAGTAAAAAAATTAAATATAAATAGACATTATCTCTGATGAACGCGTAACAAATCAAAACATAAACAAATTACTTACACCATTGGTGTAGCTATCAGATAATCAGACAATAAAAAGCCAAATTTCATATGCGAATTTACTCGTTTGACTCTAAGTTTAATTCGCCAATCAAATCAAATTTGAAATCCGCGTAGTAACTACAACTACTACTCCAAAAACAATATCTCAACTGTGATTACATAACGAATATGGTTGATATGAGTCCTCCAGCTCAGATTGCATTATTGACTACTTACTTCTGTACGACGAATGTGGTCCCAAATGTGAGCGACTGTCTGAAAATTGTATTTATACTAAGCAGGCAGAACGAGGAGAGAAGAAACATGTGGGCGATTGAGACCAAAAAGTAGACGGACAACGAGGAACAACAACGCGCAAGAAACAGACGGGGAATAGAGCTGAACGCATCATTTGGTATTGTCGTTGGTGTTTTGTAGATATGGCGGCGGCATGGGACATATTGCATTGACAACCAACACACGTCGTTGTGGTTTGGTGCCTCTGACGTTGATTGTGTTAATTTTCCGGCCCAAATAGTCCAATTGAAATTGAAATGTCAAATTATCTCATTGCATTAGCGCAATGAAATCGAATTAGGCGCAATTGAAGAGGAGTGAGTCGTCGTTCGATGTGCTGCATCCATCCAGTCATCATCATCATCATCAACAATATCATAACACAACGAACGAACAAACAAATAAATATGATACAATTGGTGTTTCTAAAGATTCATCAAGTTGATGTTGTCGTCAAAGACCTCGATGGAGGAAGGCGGTTCGGCTCGCTCCTTGGATTGACTTGGAAGTTGTAGCAAAACGTTGAAGATGCTGTTGATACAGAAACATGGCTTAAGTCGTTTTACCTATAAGTCTCTCTTCAAGAGCAGAAGAGCGTCTCGGCGTGTATCTTGAAGATCAATGATGGTGGACGCCGGCGACGAAGAAGAGGAAGAACGCTTCTACCAAATCCAAATCCACAGGTGGGTACGACGGATGCGATGGATCCCCACAAGAAACGACGACGAATACCACCACAATGGGTCCCAAGAATATCCTTCGTGAATAATAATGCACTTTTCGGTATCACAGCGTTTCCGATTTGCATCAACAAACACTAGGGTTATGTACGCGCGTCATTGATGAGATGCAAGTCGAGGATTTAAGGCACTTTGAATTCAAGCAAGGCACGATACTAAGGCACCACACGCGTAACCAACGAAACCGAACCGAAAACCAACAAGCCAAACGAACGAAACGAACGAAGGTCGGCGAAGAAAAAGTCAAAAATGTAGTCGGCGTTGCAGCACCAACAGACGCACCAACGGCGATCAACGATGGCGGACGAATGCTACGCGATGGCTACGCGCTTGGATCATAGATCTACGACGCGGTTCACGCAAGAGCTTCGTACNCAAGAAATCGTAAGTAAAAAAAGAATACAATACGGCTTCCAAATCTCTGGGCAAGAAAGAAGAACTCCACGGAAATGAAAGTTGGTAGATAATGAAATTAAATCTACTGTTTGGTAGCGGATCAAGCGGATGAACAGTAGATTTGATATTTTGACATTGACCATGAAGTTTCCGTTTCCCTCCAAAATAGCTTTCTACCGGAAAGATATCCAAAAATGATTTTTTTGCCTTTGCCGACGAAGAAGTCTTCTGATTTACCCTATAACCATGTCATGTCTTCAGCGTCAGAGAGATGGACTGTTATGTCCATCGGAACCAACAACAACGAGCCCATCTTGGGCTGGAGCACTTATCTTGATAAACTGCCCAGTCCACCACTGAACTGCACCTTCCTTCTTCGCGGACCCGCTGCTGGGGCAAGATCAAGAAAATAATGTGCGTATGGAGTCGATGGTGATGACTCGTGCAAGAAGAGGAGGTGTGCATGTGGAGTATGGTGGCCATGAAGCAGCTACCTGGTGTAGAGGAGACCTCGAGTTACGCTTCGTGATGGGTTCTCTGCAGAGGTTGGATTGCCTCCAACGTTTTCTGCGCGCCACGCATCCATCGCATCCACGCACGCATACACACGTTTGTAAACGACCATCATGGTCTTCGTCGTCGTCTACCTGTTCGAAATTTATTGTTTTCCAAGAGGACGCATGGGGCGAGAGAGTGAGGTGATACGCATACGAGGGCCCAACCTTTGCCTTGCAGGGCTAGGCGGTACAAGAAGAAGAAGAAGAAAAAAAAAAGAAAAAATACGACCATGCTATACTATGAACAAGCAGGGCGCACAAAAGATTAAACTTGGAATAGTAGTAAACACAGGAAGGAGAAAATCAGTTCGCTTTTTCAATTTTTCGTCTCCTAGGACCTAGAGGTCTTCGTGGGGTTCAAATCTTAAAATTTTTTGTATTGTTTGGGTATTCAATAGGGTAAAATATGCCAAGGTGTGTAATATATCTATGGGTTTACACAATGGGAATTAACTTAAAAACCGATATTTTTGGAGGTTTTTTGTAATCTGCACGCACAGCAGTTCTCAAGAAATTTAAGGTTGGTTTTTTTGAAAAAATGAAGATGTCATGATGTTGATATTAATATGAGGTGGTTATAAGTGTCATCGACGAGCAATGAAAACAAAATAATCTAAAAATTGTTATTTGGGGCCCACATTTTTGATACTATAATATTTTAGAGTCGTAAATTTGTAAATTTACGAAATCTGATGTATTTTGAAAAGTAGATTCTTTCGTATTAAAAAATATCTTTATAAGATTCGAAATTAGAATTAAAATAAAATAATATTTTTGATTTATTGATATTTATTATTGTTATTATTTATTGTTGTTAATATTTTAAAGAAGTATCACAGGACTTTCAAAATTTTCAAAATTTGAAACAACACTTTAAAAATAATAATAATAATGACTATTCTCTGAAGTTGGGGAATTCAAAAATATTATATCCAGATGTTTGAAAAACCCAAATTAAAGTTGGTAATTCCGAAATTCTTTCAAGAAATTCCCAGAAAAAAGTAAAAATTCAAAAACTCAAGAAACTTATAAAATTGTTTACTGGCTTGAAAGAACTGCAAATTATTTAAAAGAAGAACCAGTATTTGTCAGAACTATCAAAATTTCCAAATTTGAAGCAAAATTATACAAATTGCAAAAAACTTTGAAGTTGGAGGAAGAAAAAAATATCCTAAATGTTTAAAATGTTGTACCAAATAAAATGTGGTAAATATTTCCTAAGTACCTTCAACAAATACCCAGAAAAAAAAACACCAAAAATATCAAGGAATTTCAATTATTAAGATATTTTTTAGAGAATTGTTAATTTAGCAAAAGAATTAATCCCACTCTTTAGTTTCAATTTTTCAAACATTGAATAACAACAACAAATAAAGATAAGAAGCTTTTCTAGAATAAAAGGATGAAAAACACATTCAATATTTTAGAAAACCCTTGATAGATGGAAATTTGTATTTCCAAAATATTTTCTACAAACAACCCCAAAAATATAATTAAAAAATTAAAAAAATATCAACAAATTCAAGTACAATCCGTTTACATTTTTCTGGATTCATCAACCAACAAACAAAGCGAGCAAAAAAACCATCAGAAGCCATAAGAAAACAACAAATTGCACCACAATTCAATCAAGGTGATGATAAGACCCGCGAAGAACATCGAACAACATGCAAATGAAAAGTTTGCAACAACAAATCTGCAGCAAGGTACAACATTAAATTCGCCATCTCGAACGATGGCGCGCTCATTTGCCAACAGCAATGATGTGCTCGTAAGTAATTTCAGCGCATCCTCCCAGCAGCGCACATAACTCTTATCCCGCATTACACACACCGCGCGAATTGCACTCCCGAAGAAGAAACGCTGCAGATGAAAAGGATAAAGGACGGGCAATCCTCAACCATCAGAAGATC
>JARJDZ010001091.1:0-70320 GCA_030264555.1 Aleochara sp. GC000083
GACATTACACTTCGAACACCTCCCTTTAGCTATTTATATTTCTATGTATGTCTAACTTTCTCCCGCTTTCAGGAATCAACCGCGATTTTAGTCCGCGTCCTCTCGTTATTAGGTTGTAACCTCTCCAATCCCTCATTCCTTCCAAATTAACTTGTATTTTTCTTTCAGGCGACAATTTGGCTAAGCTCACTGGTAATTAGTTCGCGTTCGCGTTCGAAATCGTAGTCAAATAAAAGTTACCAAAGCTCTCGAGTCAAATTGTCAACCCATTCTTTTTTTATTGTCGTTATTGATAGCCTCTATCCTTTACAAAATATACACAAATTGCGCCTGTTTGAATTCTAGTTTAGTAATTCACACACAAAGCTACCAGTTAATCACAGCCAATTTTTACGATTGACATTCGTGGCATACATTTTAAGATTATTCTTCAGTAGTATGTTAGTAAATTTAATTTCTCCTCCAATAAATCCAGACTTTATTCAGCTTTGATTGTGTTCTAAAAAGAAGTCGGTCCATTTGAAATCAATCTGGCCTTCCTCAAGATTCTCGTGCGTCTTTGACGAAATATAAAAGTTTCTTACTGGTGTAATACCATTGGTAGTAAGCATATGTTTCTTCAACTATGTCTAAGATACTTTCTGTAATTTGAGCTCCAACTCATTTGATTGGACCACATTTTTTATAAACGAATTGCCGCCAAATTTCTATCATGGTAAAAAACAGACACAAATAAAAGATCCTAATTGGATATCCTGTCTAAAACATCTACCATGTCTAATTGCGCTTTTAAAAATCAAAATAAAAAACCCTTGAAAATTATGTTATGAGTTGTTTAGGTACTTATTATATTTTACTAATTAATTTTCAATTTCTTGTACGAACCTCATGATTCTAAACGAACGACTGTAGGTAATAATTATCAGAACAATTGCGTTTGTTTTCATTCAACCTATTCAATATGGTATGATACGTACAATTCTTACATTAGGCAACCCGTTTCACTAAATATTTAATTTTATGCAGAATTTGAATTCAATGGTGATTTGTAACAAATAACTTATCATATACTATTCGTCAAAATATAAACCATCATCATTGTTGTTGTTACATGAGATATTGGACATTAAAACATGCAAACAGCGCTATATGCCATTTCTGGATTTAATCTTAGAATGTAGTATTTCTGCGCCTTTTTGGTAGTCGATAGAGAAACGCTAATATTGATGATCCTCGCCTCGTGGTGGAGATGAACGATGTAGTCGAAAATAAATCCAACAAGATTAGTATTCACAATGATCTCAGAATCAAATACTTCTGTCAAATCACTGTGAAAACCAAGTTTGCTGCAATTAGGGAACTTTCCACGTTCCAGTCTTGTTGTATCTTCACTGATCGCACACCTAAAAGCAAACAAACGTTAGTAAAACCACCAAAACTCGCGAGCGAATTACATGACTTGCACACATCTATCGTTGGCAGTCAATGGCGACAAACTGCTCAACACTGACCACTGAGTTTATGAATGAAAGTTTTATCACGCGCACAAATTTAATGGTTCAAAGGTGAACTGCGTGAACGATTCTGCGCCAGCGTGTTGTTAAAACATAGCGCAAATATTGCCAAAGATGTTTTTGGCCGGCGACCATCGGCCAATGTGCGAACTTTGTAGCGATGAGCCGCAAATGAATCCGGGCTCAGATTAGGGCGGTATCGATTGGTCATCACGGATGATTTAAGCGCCTTCTTTCGCGATCTGAGTCATGTACAAGGCATGCGATTATTATGGACTGTGCTTAGTAATAACTAATCGTGATTCAGCCAGTATGCTGTCCCAGTGTCCGTTCGTGCAATGCGCCAACGGGTATTGTTGAGGAATGCGTAATGCAGATGGGCGCATTTAGTTTCATCAATACGTACGATTGTTTTTGTAAGCAACGACATGCGATGTTCGCGTTTTCGCTGATCGTCGTCGTATTACTGTTAAATGTAATCGAACACGCTTGAAATGCACATACTCGTTCTGAACGTGTTGGAGAAAAACCGCTTTCCAGCACGGCTTTGTACGCTACAGTAGTTTCACATTACGGGAAGTTGTTGCCGACGAAATATTCGCACGTCTTTTTCATACCTACATTTTTCCCCTTGTCTTCCATGAGCGTCAAACTTTTGCGTATTTTTTGCAATCAAAATTGTATCGTTTTCGGTATGGTTGCTCCCCCTGTTGGATGGTGTCAGTATTTCGTCATTCTTGTAGATTCCATTCAATCTTCTCATGTGGTAAAAGCAAATCTTCAATTTTGGTGTGACTCTTGGCTCCGGCTGACATTCCCAATTACCTAAAACAATTATGAATTAATTTACTGGTTGACGAATGTTAGTTAGGCGAACAAAGTTGAATTAAAAGCGTTGTGGAAATGGTTACTATTTAAATATGAATTTTCACAACTTTCTCGTACGCGCGTGACGTTCAACGGGAAATCCGTCAACAATTTGGGTAATTTTCATTTATGTAAATTTGGCTGGATACATTAAAAATGCAAACGACTATAGTGTAATAATGTAATACACAGATAAAAGGCACGGTTAAGTAGAAGTGCAAATACGCAAATCATGATATCTGACTGGAGTGTCAAATGGTTCGAACGACAAATATTTTGAAATATTTTGCTGGCTGTATTATCATCGATTGCCGATCGTTACGCGTTGGATTTCGCTCGCGGAGACAATTAATGCATTCTTTTGGCTTGTTTGGCGCCGCGTCGTGCTTGTGTGCCTACACCAAATAGCATTTCGGGAATATCGACACCGAATGACGTGAATCTTCAACAAATAGACTATAGTTTGTTTCAACAAGGAATAGTAGTTTAACATTCTCTGAAGAAGATAGGATCATAGATTTTCCAGGGATTGAAACAGTTCGAAAACTTTCTAACCAAACCTCATAAGCAAATACATTTGGCGGTGTACTTATTTATACACACTCGACGTCGTCGCCGTCTCGTTTATGATATATAATAGCCAAGATAAATAATTTTATGTGTATTGACGCTCTATGCACAACATGCCGGCCGCCATTCTTCGCATTCTTCGCTTGCTCATACCGATGTACTGCGCCTTTTTTATCGCTTCCAACGTGTACGTACACGTAACATCTACGCGAGCGCGTCGGGCAAACGAGTTTGCTAGCTCTTCTTCTTCTTCTTCGTCTTCAGCATCATCGCCTTGGTTCAATTCGTGCACTGCAGCTTCCTCGACGACGCTCTGCGCAGCCCGTTGTTCGGTGCCATTGCCGGGCGATTCCCGAAGTGTAAATGCTGCTTGAGTTTGCTGTATGAATATTTACAAACATTTGCTGATATTGCAGGCGAGAGCGTTCAATTAATGCCGTTGCGCCACAGTATGCGATTCAATTAAAGTCGGTCCGGCCTGACGCGATCGCTGTTTGTTTTGTGGACGACGACGCGCGCGCGCGCTTACGATGGATGAATAATTGAGGAAGTTGCTCAAGAATGCAACGCAACTGCATTTACGTGACATTATCACGCTTTTTTGTTGTTGTCGCTGTTGCTGTTCGAGTGGGTTTCGTTATTTTTCGGAAAAGGAAGCACAGGGCACACAGGAAGGTCAAGTGCAATATAAGCAATTTTATCCATCGTTTATTCCGGTGATATCATCAACATTTTGTTGACCAGAGAAAACTCTCAAGTGAAACCACTATTCAGATGTTTGCGCATGAATAAATTCCTCGGTGTCATTGCATGTGCTTTGTTCGTGGATTACGTCTCTTGCGCGAATCTGTAATTGTTCCTCTCCTTAGTTCCTCGTTCGATGATCATTCGATCGTTTTGTTCCCGAGACTTGCTTCTTTGTATGCGCGCAAGTCAATGACACAAATCACGGACCTGGTGGTATTATGGTATGTGGATGATGTCAGGCGGCTTGTGCGCGTTCCATAGCGCGATTGCGATTTTTCAACCTGCAATGAACCTTCTTGCTCTCCACTCTCATCGACGCAAACTCATTCATCCGCTTCAGATCGCCGAGATTTTATGAGATACATTAACCGCTTGTTAGAATCTGAGTGCAAAGCTTTCAAGCAAGAGACAAATGTATGGCCTGAAAATGGGTCCCAGAAAATCGAGTTTTTCCTTCTTGCCATCGGAAAATCAACAAAGATTTGGTTCGGTCATTGTTTTGATTTGCTCAAGCCAATTGCGCAAAGTGGATTGAACCATTCGAAGATCTCAGATCATGGGAGGTCTGGAATGTGTTCCGAAAGCCATCCATGGTAACTATCAATTTTAAATATTCACGCCAGAATGTGCCATGAAGAGTAGAGACCACACGGGGCTCGGCGCGCGCGCAGATGCAGATAAATAGATAACTGCAATGCTTCCTTTACCAATTCACCATTGGCCATCGTGCTTGCTTGCTGGCTTGTTGCTGGCCTCAAGAGTGCTCTATAAATTGAGCCGGACATCATCGACCGGGACTCATAACTATTACATCGATGAGCGTATCGTGTCCGTTGCTTTGGTTATTTTTCCAATTAATAAGCTTGTTTGCTGGCTGGTGGCGCTTGAATTGATAATTTGCATCGGGTACCAACTCCATCAAGTCATTGCATTTTTTGTTATGAGATTTTCGCGCTGTTGGCTCGAATGCGGAATGGGAAATTGTAAATTCCAACCGAAGTTCTGGTTCTTCCAAAAGGTGGGGTGGTACATATGCGAACTTGTTCTTTGTCGCGCGGCTATTCCGGGTCGAACGAGTTGGTGGCTGGTTCCTCTCGCTCATTTCTTCCTCGTCGCAGACGACATCATCGCGGCGCACAGAGGATGGGATGAGTGAATGTGTATTTAAAAACGTCAATGGTCCCGAAGATATTTGGCGATGCGCGCTTGCGCCTAGACCGTGCGACTTTTTCTGCGGCGCTTGTCCCACGGTCAGCTGCTCGAGAACGGCTGCTGCCTGCCGCATTGAAAACTGCCAACTTTTCCTCCTCGTGCCGCGCATCGTACACACTTCACTCTCGTCCTCCTACTCCGCTCTCATTCCGCGTCTTCGCCTCCTTCGCATGTCGCGAACGCTCAATGAGATCTAGCCCAACGATCGCGAGTGTGGGTGACGTTAAATTCGCAATCGTTGCTGACTCCAATGAAGCAACAACCAACGAGTTGCTGCGATTTTCTCTCCTAGTCTCTTTCTGCACGGTTCGGAGTAGTTTGCCTTAATTAACTTGGGGAATAAATCATTTTTAATTAATACCGAAAATTAATTGCTCGAAAAATTAAAAACTTAGCAGCTGGTCTTTTATCGACTGTAATTTTTGGCTAAGATTCTCGAAGCTATGTTTGCTGCTATGGTTGAGTTCATACGATTTCCTTTTTTTTTCATTGAATTTGGAAACAATAAACGTCTAGTACTCTCCAAATCAATAACTTCTCACCTCAATCATTTACGTGATTATCGCAGGAAACAAACGTTACGTAATATTTATTACATCCGACTGATAACGAACGCTAGTTGTTACGCGGATAACGAGCATCTAAGTAAGGAGTAAAAGTAATAAAGGTCGAAACAAAAAGTCGTTCGGTTCCGAATCCTCGCGCAAGTTTTTATCACAACGAGTATACGTATCGAAATATATCATAAAGTTTCCACTCACTTGTAAGCAAAGTTGTGGGTATTGCCAAGAAGTCCTCCAACTTGCATGTCAAAAAAAAGAAATTGCGCAGACGAAATGAAGCAGAATCAAATCAACTTGCTGTACTCCTCCGACATTCACATGGCTCGCAAGCGCATAATCATTTGATACTTTTGATAATAATTGTGTTTTATGTCGTGTTGCGCGGCAAGCGGCGACAGTTCGTGTGTATAGTTCTCTAGGTATTGTTGCTAGGTGCTCGCAATTGTCTGAGAATGCGTTGGCCGGTGTTGCGAACCGAGTTCGAATGGCGCTCGCGAATTTCCACATAAAATTTCCTCCTTCCGATTTCGCAACGATTTGATTTGAACTCTTTGAAAATGCACCGTAACACGACGCAGACTGGCCAGACACGAAGACGCAAAGGTTTACGCTCCGTGTTTATGTTTAATTAGTTTAAATTGTGTTACGCGTCGCTTAATTGCTAATTGCTTTAATCTTAATTACTAATTGACCCAAACTGTGCGCTCATTCAGTTTAATGCGTTCGTTACTCGCTTTCCTCGGGTGTCTTCTGCGGAGCGACGACTGAAGAAGTCGTGCAGACAAGCATTTTGTTTCGTTTTAAATACCGAAGGTGGTCTCCGCGACTGACTTGGCAAATCTGCGCGAGTAATTAATGAAGGCAGGTGCCAGAAGGAAATCCTGAAGGGCACGTGTCCCCTGTCTGCTGCAGACTTCCACCTGTTGCACGAATGCAATTGTCCATGCGAAGAGCGAAATTTATTTCTACGGTTTCCCAAAGTGGCCGTGATGCTACTTGTTATGCAATGATAATGACGGATACACAATGTACGTGGCAGCAGCGTCAAGGCATCTTGAAGACATTATTATCCAATTTGTGCGGTTTTATTGTCGGAGCGTCTCTCGTGACATCCGTTTTCGTTCGACGTCACTTCCTATTTATAATATAATTTTTATTGTGGATCACACTCGCGCACTAAATTCCCTTCCTCCGCATACCATGCTCGTTCGTGATTCCAGTCTTTTTGTTGCGCCAACCGATATGCAGAATTTTTATGCAATTTTATGCCACGAGTGGCTGAGTCCCAGACAACACTGGCATGTGCCCGAGTAGACGTGGAAACTCGTTACCATCCACGTTCCAGACGAAGTGCAGTTATGTTCATAGATTGATACCGTAATTAATTCGTGGTGTTCGCGAGCACGATTGAAAGTAAAATGCACCACACGATTAGCATACAATTAGAAAATATTCCACACACTCGTCGACCATCTCTCTCTGGAGTTACATCGGACAAAAAAGGTTTAAAGTACAGGACCTCCTCTATAAATATGTTAAATGAGGTGCGGCCATCCATCCAGGAAGTGCTCCAAGTCAGTAGCATCAGATTTTTGCATAGTGCAAAGATACAAAGCGGTATAGATATTGTAATTCGTTGTTTTCTGGAAAGTTTGATTAGAGTTCGGTCATGAAGATGCGAAGACAATACGTAGGACGTTTGAAAAAATGTTGTTCGCGTTCGCGACGAGACAGACGGACACGAGGTCATTCCGAGTTATTCGCCTTTCAAAAAGGCGACGGCGGCGGTGGCGGCGTCGCGACGCTGAGAATAGACGTCGGACGGCGCGCCGACCGATTGCGTCACATGCATTCACGCAATGTCTGTTTTATTGCTTCCTCACCGCCGCCCAAAAGAATGCAAAACAACGAACAGCGGCCACAGACGGTTTCATCCCACAGATAGATTGCTCAAGTGTCTGCAGCTACAAATTTACTTGCCGCCTCCGCAAACACCAATTTCTCGAGGTGTAATTTGTCGTATTTTTAATTCCCCATTTGTTTCCTCTGCGCTACGACAATATTTCAAATTTCATTACTCATTCGCACGTCGAAAACGAAGATTTGACGAAAGAATCAACCGGAATCGAAATCAGTGTACTCATTGCCTGCTCGTGCCGCCTTTCAACATTCAACGTAATTTAATTGCGTTTTACGACTTCCTCCTTGTTAACGAAATTAATAACTTGCGAAGATTTTATGACGATGCCATCCTCTTCAGTGGCTGGTTGAATTTAATCGGCGAATCACTCAATTAACGCGAATTTTCGACAATTTCATCCCATTCGTTTTCGTCTCGTTCCCATCGAGTAGAATTTTTATCGCGCGACATAAGAGCGCTCTCAACTAGCTGAGAAAATCCAAGTAATAAATATTGAACGCATAAGAACCGCCTTCCCACGGTTCGTCTAGTTCCCACCATCATCTCGGTGGACTTTGGCGTGGAAGCGAACCGAGCTCCAAGAGACGGCGCGGGCGACTCCCCGAGGAACTTCCCAGAATTAGGGTCTTCGAGATATCCATAGAGAACCCAAAAAGCAAGCGGCGAAGAAAAAACCCACGATTTATACGATTTGTGCCCCCAAAAGTGTGCCGCCTGATACCAACCAACATGACATTCCAACTTTTCTCCAACCTAGAGTTTCTGGGAAGATTTCCGTGCAAACAAAGTTTCATTCCCTTTTCTCGATTGTTTGCTTGCTTGTTTGTAGGTTAGAAATTCCAGCGCCTCGGTGTTTTTCTTTTTTTTTTTTTGGGTGGGTTCCTTTTTCGTGGAACTCATCAGCACCTCTCTGTTTCTGATCTCATAGAGCGCCTCCGAACTGTCCGTACAATACAAAGTTTGTTGTACTGTGTACTCATTTCGTTCACTTACTTTTAAGCGTTTGGTGCATGCGCTCGAGAGTGTGTGCGCTACATGCTCAGGGATTTATGAATGAAACTCAAACGCACACATGCGCACACGTGCTAGTGGCTTAGCCATGATAGAACCATAAGGGTCGTTCAACTTGTACGAACGCCACACGTTTCGATGTGTGCGCCGCGAGACTTTTCTAACTGCTTCACTTCATGCACACTATACATACTAACTCGGTACGTGGTTATACGAAGCGCGTTTTGCTCGATGCGATGCGATGCAATGTGGAACTCCCATTTTCAACGATATCAGAGAGGAGGTTTGTGCTGGATGGATTATACGCTTTAAACTATGCTAATGTATTCGAGTCTGCTAGCTCGATAGACATTTTTCGTTAATTGTCGCGCACCGTTTTTATCGACGAGGGCGATAAACGAAAATTGTTACACTAGTCGCGCGATTCTTGGGGAAAAGCAAATGAATGACGCACGAGCTATTTCCACAGGCATGTTCGACGGGAAGTAGTCAAATTTGCGGATACGACTCCCACCAAGTTGCTATTTATAAATAATAGGAGAGCTTCAATTCAATACCGGGGAATACCCGATCTTCCTGCTAGGTTTTATCCGGGTATAAAACATCTCTTTTGCAGATTTATCCATGATAATGGTAAACGATGATGGTCTGATTAGATTTCATGTTCTTTCAATTCTTTGGCGCATGTCAGAATTTGGAATTGACCAGTTTGAGTCGAATTCGGTTTTTGGAGGCCCAGTAGTTTTACGAGTGGGATTTTACGCGAAAAGGAAATGTATCCGGCTCGATTATGGCAATTAAACACATTCCAACATGTACTCGAAATTAGAATGTGCTCTCAAACGCGCCAAAAACGAAAACGAAACAGAAAAAAAAAACAGCGACGCTAATTGAATCGTATGCTGCTCACACTAATGAATGGGCGTCGAAATGTATGAATGAAAAAAGCAACAATCGCCGCTTTCGACTCTCTCACGTTGCTGCTGCCTGCCGCTTGTATGGTACGAAACGCGAAGAATAATGAAAAAAACATTTTGTCTCCGCGTCTAGCCACTCATGCTAAATACTAAATACTATGACCGTGTACGTGTATCTCTCCGGTCGAGACAGACTTTTCTATTCGGTTCTATTCTCAGCAACCATCGGCTTGGTTGGTATGGTATTGTCATTGCGTCTCGTTGGTCGTTTGCTTCCACACTTTGAAGCCAAGCAACGACCGAACCAGCCAACGCTCCGTGTGGAATTTGCTGCTGTGGGTGCTGCTTCTTGCTCTGCCTCACCGCAAGTTTAGATGCCTGGGTATTAGTTGTTGAGGACGAATGAATCACACGAAGACGGTCCATATTAGGATCTAGCGCCTTACGATCTCTATCTGGAAGTGAGATCGAATGTGGCGCTTGGTTTGCCTTATTTGTCGACTTTTTGCTCCTAGTTTCACCGTTTTTCCTGTTTGACGTGTAAACTACTAACTAACTGTTAGATTTCAAAGTAATTCCCTGACACATTATTCAATTGCGTAGAAGTTTCAATCTTTTTTCACGAGGATACATTGATTAATTAAAATTATGAATTTGAAGAAATTAATTACATATATGCAAATAACAAATGTGTCCCGACAAAGTTAACAGTACAAGATATTGCAGGATGACGTATTACTTGATAGATAAATGATAAGTCGGATTGCAAGACTCGACTAGAAATTTCGTGCACCTCACACAGTTCAGTACACATCGGACACTGGTCGCGTTCGCGTGTTTTGTGCAAATTTCGTGTAAACCACTATCAGCGAAATCCGCTCGAGAAAATTCCCGTGTCTCCCGTGAGAATTCATCTTTCAACCGCACCCAAATTGGCCCATTTATCACCGGATGTTATTGCAAATCAGTGAGTACAATATTTTTCGGTTTCCCCCATCGCAAATATTTGCAATTTGTATAACAATCACTCCATTCATCAACTATTCTCGAAGCAAGCTCCTTGGTAGCTGGTGATACAAAAGAATTACATACCGGTAGTTCCGGTGTTACCGGAATTCAGCCAGCAAGAAACGGGACGCAACCAAATCTAAACACAAGGCAACTTCGTCGTTGATAATTCGAGACGTTCCTTTCCGCAGATAACACACCACACGACGAAACACACAATGCAGCCTTGTCTCGAGCACGCTCGCTCGTTCAACCGAGGTCTCTTCAGCACTAGTTTGCACGACGCGGTCGCAGCCACGGAGGAGGACTTCTTCGTTCATTCGCGTTCGCTTAGCGACTACCACACGGCCACGCGTCTCGTAAGTATTCATACTTCTTCTTGAGCTACCGCCACTCAGCAGCGACTTCCTTCATCAATGAGAGTGGCGAATGTGGTCATCGAGCATTCTAACAACACCCCCGGCTTCCTCGACCGGCGCGGCGGGCGAGTCTGTTATTTTCGCATTATTTTCATCGCCTGCGTACTTATAAGTAAGTATCGACTAACAGAGTCGCCTTATTCTATTTGGAGGAAGCTCCTACACGCTAATCCTACGGATTCTTTCACACTCGAATCGCCGCCCAAACGGGGTAAAATGGGTCAATAACAAAATGGGTTTCTCTACTTCATCTGCAATCGACAACAATGATGACATCAATGACGACTACATTATCACACCTGTTGCATCGATATCTTCAATTGATTTTTTACTGAATTATTTCCCTGTGTCATATGCGAATTTTCTTTTTGGTGAATTTTTTTTAAAAGTACTTTCCAGTTATTTCATTTGACATATTCAATACAATCAACTATTGTTGTAACTATAGCCTACCTGTTATGGTGATACCATTTCGACGTGCAGTAATTCGTGTGCGTCAACAACGTGTGGCGCCAATTGGCATAATTTCCCTGCAAAAATACGACGTATAAGTACATGATTTATTGTTCAACTTGCGCATAATTGTTGTATCCACGAACGGCGTGCATGGCACATACAGAAATTGATAGTAAATTTCCAACCGCACCGAGCAAATATCAATCAGTTTCGTTGCGTTTCGATCTCTTCGGACGGCGGCGCGCGGCGCATTTGATGCCACACATCGAATCCGGAAATGTGCTCATTGCACAATCAACAACAACAACAACAGCAAACATGGCGAATGCGCACCTTTCGTTCGGCGCGAGCACCACACACATGCACATTCGGGATGGCTGCAATTGCCGCGGATAATTTATTATCGTATTATTATAGGCATTAATAAATATCATTCCGAGAGTAAATGCTACACGTGGAGAACGCATAAAACACACGGCCGAGAGGAGAGGCATTTAAGATAATTGTAAATTGCTTTCGTTCGGTATTCTACTTCAGACTCTTCGCGGTGCCGATTATTTGGCAAAAAGTGCGCATACCTTGACATTCAGTTAGGTATGTACAGTTAGACAGTTTGCTGCACTAATGTGCATTGCAAATTTTGGTGCAACCACTAAACATCTATTTCAAATATTGCAAAATTAAAAGTTAAATTAATTAAATGGAAACTTTTGTTATTTAATATTATTCCATGCTAATATTACACAATTCAGAGATCAGGATTTTTTTGCGTTGGACTAGACAATATTACAGAAACGTCATATGTAATTTTTTACTCTGCAAACTTGCAAAATTAAAATCAGGGTCGTAATTCACATGATCTCGGTTTCAGTTTCGGCGGTCATAAAAAGCATTGCCTCAGCGAGTTGTTCCATTGGGGCCCCAATATAGAAGGGGACTATGTATATATATGCACTATAGAATTTAGTCTAGACTAGACAAGCCGCCATTGAAATAAATATAAATAAAAAAATAGCAGACACTCGCACACATGCACATATCTCTTATGGCTCTTATGGGGGGCATGGTCAACGCACACTCAAATAGAAAAAACAACTCCTAGCGCGAGCCTCATCACATTCGTTATGGGGCTCCCACATCTAATTGAACCTCAACACATATGCATATTGCGCCGTATACGAACGGGAATTTATATTATGCGGCCGCGATTCGAAACCGAACGACGAACGACGACGGGCCCTGAAACTTGAACCCCTATGTCGATGACACATGAAAATATTATGCTGATGCTGATTAGAAATGATTAGATATGATTAGACTCATGATGACGATGATGATGATGGTGGTAGATGGGCGTGCGTCCTTTGAGATTCGGGTTACCCGAATTCCACCAGCAGGCCAGGCTCGTATGTTATTCGCAATTACAATAAATCATCATCATTTCGTGACGTACGTAATACGCGCATTGCACAATACGGTGATGGCGATGATATGGCGATGGCTGACCGAACCAATCGTTCCGAGGAGTCGGTCCTTCCTCCTCGGAGAAGCAAAATGCGCTCTAATGTTTCTCCGATTTGCGACTTCTTGCACTCCCCCACAAGCGTAAACATTCGCGCGTCTATTGTACAAGACGCAATTTATTTTAAATGCGCCGCTTTGCCGAACGATACCCAAGTGAACCTTGCGCCTCGGTGTGTGTCTCGTACAAATTGCGCACCAATCGAGTCGGCCGCGTCGCCTATAATTATGTATATTTACCTACTATCATCACCAGCGAACTTTAACTGGGCAAAAAACTGGAGCTGTGGAACACGATTCGATTCGATCCGATCGATAAGGATCGATAGCGGCGAGAGAGTACATCCGTGTTCTGGTATACAATGCAAAAGGACGATTGTGCATTACGTTTGGCAATTGCAATCACCATCCGGGTACTGTTTTTTTTTTATTGCCGATTATGAGTTAATAACGTGTGGGCTAACGGCGTCGATCACGAGCGCGCGCGCGCGCACACTTTTGCCACTGCTAAAACGACAACTAGACTTGTACAACTTCAAAGGCTGCGGCCGGAGTCTAGGACTGTTCTCCCAAAATTCTAGTCGTATGCGCGAATTGATAAAATAACGCGAATGGCTAGTCGGCCGCGCACACTTAGCGCGTTTTAGTGGTGGGGGGGCGGCAGCACCAACAAAACCCACCAGCCAAGCAACAGCAATAATAAATAGAATGCCCAACATGGCTCTCGAATCGTTTTCCATACCATCCCCCCCACCAATCACTTACAACTGAAATTGTTGCTTTTTCACGAAAATTTGCAACTTCTGATACAACTGATAAAAGTGCACTGATAGGCCATAATCATCCTTTAGTTTACAACTTCTAACTTGGTTACTTAGTACTAAAACGAAATTGCCAACTAACAACTTTGGCGATTACAAAATGGCCGCTGTCTGGCATCCATTTCGTTCACAACGCAACGCAAGGATAATTGACACAATTCTTTCGCGTCGTCATTTCTTATCGACGAATATTGCGCGGATTTTTTTGCTGTTTATTGAGCCATTACTTCTCGACGCAGTAATAATAGTTGCAAGAACTTTTTTACGTTTTGGTTTTATTGTAAAGCTGGAAAGTTAATGTCGTTTGCACCTACCTAAAGCCTAGGAATCGGATATGCAAAATGCACTTCTTTGGTGCATTGCACAATTAACCGGTGCATTTTCGTTTTTTATGGTTGTCATTTGACATACCGCGGTTTTGTTATTGTTCTTGCATGATTCCAACTGCCGCTGTTGCTGAATGCCAATCAGTAGTTTGTCGTATAAATAGGAAAACCAAACCGCATGCATGAATCGAAAAAATAAAATTACGTCTGCAAATGAATTTAGCCAGAAAAACCAATCGTTTAGGATGCCAATGTAATTTTGAAGAAATCGATTATTATCCTGGGAAATACGCTGCAAAAGATTTTTCTTATTAATTCCAAAGAGTCACTCAGAAATTTTTTTGCACAGTTCATTCCAATGCAGCTCTTGACATATTTAAGAAAATAATAATTCTTGATACATTGCAAAATATTTCATAAAGTTTTGCAATGGTTGACATGCTTTTAGTTTTCTGGACTTGTTCCATTTTTCTTTTCCAAGTCACTCTAAAATGTAATTGCAATAATCGCAGACTTAATGCACTGATTTTGCAATAGTATGACGATTTTATCATATTGTTTCAATGTTTTGAGTTTCAAAGATTATTGTCAAATATTTCTTAAAACATTTCCAAAATTTTTTTGGGAACTTTTATAATTCTTAGAAAATTAAAATGTCATTGATGAACTACGAGTTCAAATACATAGATTTTAAAAACATGGTGTAGACAGAAATGGCATAGCAGTAATTTGCAGAACGGACACGCGAATCATCCAGGGTGTGAAATCAGTTAATTGGGCGCGTTTGGCGAATTGTCAATTTGACGTAGTTTCTTAATCACGTCCTCGACGACACAGCAGGAAATGTTAGCTGGTTAACGTCCTCTCGCCTAAAACTGTTCTTCATGGTATCTATCCTTCTGTGAGAGTCGTCGTCGACGAGGCTTTGCGCCGAATCCCCCGTCTGAGCATCTCTGGGTCACAACGGCGCGCGCGACGGTGTCTATTTTCGGGACGTCGGGGATGCCAATTTAGACGCTATTATAATCACGCTCAGTCTAAATTCCTTGTCTAGCTCGCTGCCTTCGTTAGCTGTCGAACGTTCATTTCTTCATCCAACGAACGAACGAACGCGCATTATAAGATTATTTCTTGAGACTGCCCACACGTAATTGGTCGCAGATTAATTCGCGTTTAATTTGGACAAATTTCAATGGCTCTATTTTCGGCAGGAAGGTAAAATTACAAGCTGGCCAGTCAAAACACGAACAGTTGTAGTGTACACATGATAATTCCAAAAGGCAACAAAAGTTTGAAACTAAAACGGTGTAGCCCAGCTATAAATTAGTTCTTCTCGGAATCCAATCAAATCCGACAAAATTCGGATGGTTGTTTATATTGTTATTTCGTGTTTTGGAACATGGAAGTGAATGAATGGTATTGTTTCCTTTTTTGGACGTTGTTCATGCACCCGAAAAAATAATAAAAGCTAATATGGCTTGTTGCATCCCATAATCACTAGTGTAGTTGTAATGATAATGTAATAACCAGAAGAGTTTTAAGAATGCAATTATTTCATCCAACTTCCGAAAAAAATGCGCTATTATAAACATTTAGTTCACGATTTCGAACAAAACGACCATCATTTCCCTCAGTTATTGTCATTCGAATTACCTGGGAGTTTTGTCAATTTTGTCATGAAATTTGGTATGAACAATTGATTCATGAGAAATTATTTGGATCATGTATATTCTCTATAAAAATGTTGATCAATCATCCCTCGTAGGAAATATATAAAAGTCCAAGTTTCAAACTTATAATTCTAGAGAAGACAATAATTAGAAGACACATTTAAAAAGGAAATAAGTAATTAAACTTCCTCATTAGTATACGTACAAGGTAGTAAAAGCAAATGGGGTAAAACGGCCCAAATTTACGCATTCGGTTCAAAATACTAGCGCATGCTTCATAGCACACTGCAGTCATTCCTTACATAACGATTACGTGGAAATTAATTCGTCAATTTTGCCGAAAAATGAACTCTGCGCGCGCGCACTCAACTGCAATGTGTTGCGGGTTAGCGCCGCATGTTTCGATGTTTTTCCCTCCTCTGCTGGCGCACTTCTTGAGGATGATGTCGACGACGACGTCCACGGTTGCGGAAGAGAGTGCGACGTGAAGAAGTGTTCTCTTCGCACAGACCCCGACCGCGCCGACCGAAGGTACGGATGGTCGCTCAAGCGCACATGCCGACACGGTAACGACCCCACAAAGCGCGACAGTATAACTGGCCATCGCCGTCGCGCCAGCCGAAGAAGACGACGTCGACGACGACGACGACGACGGCGGCGGCATGGGCAGTGGCGATGAAGAAGCGGCGCAACAACTGCGAAAGGGCGATGCAATTCACACGAAACTCGCATAAATGCAATCATGCACTCGTTATTACATCGAGTTGACAACTTTTTTGCCTGCATGGCGAGCCGATTATTCAGAGTTTGCCAAATGAGAATGGCAGATTGGTTACAGAAACACGAATTTGGTGGATTTTTCGGGTTTTGTTTCGACGGTGCGGAAGACTTCTCGGTATGAGAGTTAATTATATGGAGGTTATAGCAAGTCTAGAATTACGAAATAAATTATAAGGCATTACATTGCTCGAAATGGTACTTTTCGGTTATTTAATCTCTAATTACAATCGGACAATCAGAAATGAGATTTCAGTAAAAGTCTACATTCGCGAAATTCGTACTGATATACAAAAATATCAATTGTTACTAAATTATCAGTTCAATCATTTTTTGATATCAATTTACTCCCAACAATTATATACAGAAATTAAATGAAACCAAGAAGTTATATCAAGATTAAAACTCACATGTATTGGATCCATTCATGGGGCAGTTGCAATTCAACGAAATAAAATCACCAACGAAAAGAATGACAGTCACAAATTCCACTTGTTAATCCACTATGCGCTGGGTGTCCATCGTTATCAGCGCGCTTCTTTCGCATGGATAATTGAAGAAGTCCATCCCATTCGCGGTCTATTAGTGTGCAATGGGGGCAATTAACGTTCGACTCGATTTTGCTCAGGCGACTTACTGCGGTTCGTGGTGCAGAAGCACGCACCGCGATGGAATTTCCAATTCTCTTCTCCTCCGAAGAGCCTGAATGAGCGCACTCTCAGGATCCTGTGTAGTATATGGGACCTCTGGTTTTCGGGTGCAATGCAAGAAGTTCTCAGCACTCTTCTCGTGGTCTTGGTCGTGGTGGTCGTCGTCGGCAATTGCGCCTATCGAGCCAAGCGAGCCAAACGTTAGTGGCCGACTGTGCGAGGATCCAATAGCGTTTATTCCAACTGCCGACAAGTCGCTCGGAAACTCGCTTCTACTCTACACACTCCACGTTTCTGTTCTGTATCTCTCCACTTGCCAGCCCGAGTATAGTCGGGCCATGGCTGGCAGTAATCTGGTAGGGACACCCGAAGAACTCACTGGTTACTGATTTACATGATATAAGAGTTGTTTTTATGGGCTACCACGTTCGGGAGTGCAGAATTGCGAATAGGGGATTTTCGAAATTCGAATTTGGAGGATTTAAAAATAGTTTATAAAGTGGGATTGTTTGCGGGAGGAATTGCACGAGATGATGTTGAATTTTATTGGTTGGAAATGTGTTGGCAAGGCGTGGATTGGTTGTTTGCGAATTTTCACCAATTTTCCGCTTTATGAGGTTTCAAAATGGCGTTCAAGTTTTTAAACAACCTGAATTTACATGCTATTTTAGTATAATCTAAATAGAACTATGAGTAAAAAAGGTCCTGGAGGAAATTAAATCAAGGATTAATCAATTCTTTAGACAATTCAGTTAATTATCATTCAATTGACTGTCAATTGGTAGGTTTTTTGGAAATCCATCATTGATTTTGTAAAACCCCCCCAAAAATACCATGTGATAGAAAATTATGCGCATTGTAATTAAATTTGAATGGATTACTAGATAAATAGAACAAAACGACAGAAACGAATAATTTGGCACAAAGCTTTTAGCGGTAGACAGTGTTGCGTTGCCTCAGTGCGAAATTTGCAAACAATGTTAACTCCATATCGAATCCGGCGTGAATAAATGAATGCAAATGTCGTCGGTAGGCAGGGAAAACGGCTTGCGAGTAAATTTCTAATTAAAACACGCCGTGTTGGACATGGCTTGCCTCCGCAAACGTACCATCCGTCAATTTTCCCAAATACAACACACAGTCATACTACAATTACAATTAGAATAGATTACGACGTCTTCGAGGTGTTAAACGAACGCACAAGCAATTAGCGACGCTCGACTCTCTCGGTGCTGTCTTGTTTTATTTGCGTTCGTCTTCTGCTTGTTACTTGCTGTAGTTGTGTATGATCCACGTTTAATTACCGTACGAGGTGCACTCGGTGTTGGTTTTTTCGAATGTCTATTCCTCTTCGCGTCCCCCCCGCATTCGGTATAATTCGTTACTAATAAGTAGTTTTCTATGTTCCACAGCGGATACGGAAGATATCAAGCGCTGATAGCAACAAGCTGGCATGGTATTTCCCGAACACGGTTTGGCGTACGATATAGATTTTCGTCGTTGACTTCTTCGACGGTGCAAAAGACAAATGTAATGTGTTGCGTTGCGGATGACGTTGAGTATCAAAAATGTGCGCGCGCGCGGGGGGCCGATCCAGTTCCATACAAATGATTGCGGATTGCAGAGTGTCACGGTTTGAACGAGTGCGTTGGCGTGAGAAATAAGAATTCTATGCCAGCAAAAGACAACGACAACGACATTTCTAACATAGCTTCCATGCAATTATCGTTGCCATTTTCTTAGAAATAATATGAAATTAACAAATTTGCAAAAAAATGTAAAAATCATCAATTGACAAAAGGTAAAAAATTAATAATGAATGAATTATTGCTGTAGTATTTGTTGTACTAGGGAAGCGAAAAAAAAAATGCAAAAGGCGCGTTTCATTCATGATCAAATTCGTAATCATATAAATAAGATCCGGTTCCGGTTGGCGTATTTCCGTACGACTTCCGCTATGCGAGGCTTGCGCTATTCATTCATGCCCATCAGTCGTCGTCAATCCGGCCGAAGTTCGTGCCATGCGATGTGATGTGATGTCGTACGAGCCTACATGTAAATCATATTAAAACCCACACTCATTAGATCATCCGATTCATTCATAAATTACATCAGGAAAAAACACAATTAAAAGCAACCTTTATACTCTCCACCTTGCCAATATTATGCAAGAAACAACTTAACCATAGAGTCACGATGCTAAGGTTCTAGAAGGCACTGGAATAGTGTACTAAATAGGTGGTGTACGAGTACAGAATACTAATGAATATAATAATTACGAATAAACGACAATAACGGACGGATGGATTCTCGGATTGAAAAGTGTGAATGAATGAAAACGCGCAATTCATTGAGGAAATTATTATATAAATAAGTTTCTGCTTGCAAGGCTGTTTCTGGCCATGTGTCGCAACAATCGGACTGCATGAGGTAAACGTGCAAAATGATACAGGATGTTGACAGAATGCCAATCGAATAAGTCATATCTTCGCCGAGATCCATTCATGCGAGATTGGTTGGCAATCGATAAGAATGCGACTGATATGCTAATGTATGCATAAAGTCCTTTTTATGACATTTAAGTGATCAGCATGATTCAGAACCGCGAAATTGGTCCCCGAGTTGCTGCTGCTGCTGGTGCTCTTGTCGGCCTTGCAATTTGCAATATTCCAGCATGATGATTATGTTCGTGCATATTTCGTTTCATAACTCTATTGCGATTTGCTGCAATTGCATCAATCTATTCTATAAATAACATTTTGTTCGCTATCTACTACTGTTGAATGAAGTCGGCTTTGAAAGGAAGAAATATTCCATCCGGAGCGAATGCAACAGGTGTTTGAACACATAACGGGAATGTTGTCACTAAAGTCGCGACAGAAATGTACGAATTTGACAAACGTGCACTAGACTAATTTTATCGCCAAATGCAAACTTGATGCTAATTAGTACAAAAAAACATAATTATCTAGTATATAAACAAATGAGCCATACTGATAAACTCAAAAGTAATTAACAAAAGACTAACAACTTATTAAAATTTTTGTCTAATTTTTAAAGATCGTTTAAGGTTGATTGATTCAAAATCATGAAAGATTAACAATGATAGGTTAATAACTTAGGGACAAAATTTAATTAGCAAATTAAATCTAATCAATTGAAATAAGAACTTCAAGACACATAATAAAGTCAACTTATTATCCTTTCTCTAAATTAACGATTAGCGTTTCATAGAGATAAGAATAATTAGGAAAATTAAAAGACTCTTGAGATATAAATTAGCATCAGAGAAAAATCTAATATGCAAGAATTTTCATTCGGTCGTGATTTAAATGGCGGCGCCTCAATGCAAATCGCATGAACAACATAAAATACAAAAAATATATATATACAGAGGAACATTCACATGTCATTACACAATGCTGACTCATTAGAAAAAGAATGCGAATGCCGTAAATAATGCATTTATAATTCAATCACGTTTCCCCTATTGCTTGGCGCGTTTTCGACATGAAGCTGGCGCTCATTTGTGCAATTGTCTCGATTCACAGAATGCACGAACGTAAAACTGGCCGGGGGAATTCCTCAAAATTAGCAATCGACACATGTGTGCTCTTCACATCAAAGTAACACCTCACCTACCTGTTTGACTATGCCATCGATTCATTGCGGCTTTTTGTTCGACCATCATCCCGGTCATCATCATCACCATCATCATCATCATGGTGTGCCTAGTTTTTCCCCGGCTCGGCGCGAGAGTGTGGTCCAGCTTGCGGAATGCGCCCGATGCTCGATGAGAGTTGGTCCTTCAGCTGTGAAATGTGCGCTTGCGTTCCGCATTCAAGATAAGCACGCTTGTGTTCGCGGCGCGCGAGATGCCATCGCAGGACCACAAGAACGGTTCAAATGTTTATGCGCGCACTCGCATATTTGTACGATTCGTCGATGCATGTTCTAAGTCACTTGCTGGGAACGCGTCGCGAGGAGAACAAGAAGTATGAAACACACACAGAGAGAGAGAGAGAGGGCTTTGTGCATTTCTAGCGAATTCTATCACGTCTCGGCGAGGCACTTCGCTCCGCCAATCTGCATACTTGTGCGCTAGCCATTTCGCTAGGTGCATATATGCATTGATGCATGCATACAAAGTGTGTTTTGTTGGTTCGCTTAAATACTCGCATGTAAATTGTTTCTGACGCATTCGAGCGCTCTTGCTTGATGACATATGTCAACTGAGGTGGAGGCAGTAGGAGAGGAATGAGCAAACATTTCAATTATCCCTTCGGTATTTCTTCTTTATTCTCATAACTTCTTATCATCATCTACTGATAGTCTCTGATAGTGTGAATGGATCTGTGCAAAACTTGCGCCTTAAGATGTATAATTAATTTTTCCCTTTTCTCATTTCCTAATATCACAGTTTCATGTATTATTGACGAATGGATTACCTAATTGCGGGACACCACGATATACAATAAATTAACATTTGCATACGTTCATGTGTGTACATACAAAAATATATCTAATTGTATAGGAATGAAACACATTGATAGTAGAATATCTTCTGTAAAACAGCAGGAAACTTAAAACCGATAGATTTAAAGGGCGGATTGATTAGTGAGCTTTGAAACGCAACGATAAATAGTTTAAATGACAAAATGTCAAACAGGAATAACGTGGTGAACATCAAAATTGTTCATTGTCCATTATTTGAATAGGTAAATAATTAAGGAATTGTGGCAAATACTATCCGCTTTACATCTAGCTCTTATTCCTAGATGCTCTATCTAAATAACTACTATCCTAGGCCGACGTCCAGGGTCATCATGACCAAAAACCCAACGACAGCGCCCCATGTGGCGAGTTTTCCATTACCACTGAAACAAGAAAACGATATTAGTTAAAATTTGTGTCTGTCTAAACAACAAAATATCGCCACACATCAAGTCATCGGAATTTAGCAGCGTGCAAAAGAGGCGGACGACGTCATCATCGTGGCGTGTCGTGTCGGGCATATTTTCGTAGCGAAAAAATCCGTATTTCAAGTTGATTCCGCCGGTCCAATTCGGTCGCGCAGATTACGTATTACCCCGACTGTCTGCGACCCAGATTTAGGAATAGAACTCGCGACCGGTCAGCTATTTGTTTGTATACGTCGTTGTACGTCGCGCGAATGTTGAGAAAACCGACGTTTTTCTCATCCATTTCGTGCGATCAGGCTTAAGCCGCCGCCCCAGACACAACTCATGCCAGGAAGAGAGAACACATGGACCGTACAAAGTTGTTTTTATATTTTGCAAACATCAACTTCCTCAATAATAATTCTCCGATAATAGTTTGGCGTTGGGCCAGCCGTGGCCCCACAACAAATAAATAGCCAAAAGTTGCTCTGCCCGAACCGATATTGCAATATTGCAATATTGCAAATCCAAATCCGATATGACCATCGTGTTCAAGTTGGCGCATTCATGCAAGAAGTATTTGTGTGTGTGTTGAGTGCGCCCATCCTTGGCTGTTTAGCTAAATATGTCATTATAGCGAGACTAACGATCAGTTGCATTCGTAGCCGTGCTACCCTGCAATCAAGCACCTCACCATCAGCAGCTTGTTCTTGTTCCTTCCTACCTGTTGCGAGTGCGCCACACACGGCAGCACTCCAAATCATAGAAATAACAATCAAATTAATTTACAAATAAACGAGCAGCACGTCGTCATCGCTAGGGCTTGCATTCAGTTCAGTTTGTGTGGCATCTAATTATACGCTAAAATACAGGAAGAATGTTTTTCGACTCTTTTTGTCGGCGGCCATTGTTTCGGATCAGCCACTGTTACATCTTATGATTAATTTTTTGTTGATTATTAGTTTTGTTCGTTCATTTAAGCACTATCATCACATCGTTAGCCTCCCTCTTCCATTCCACAGCGAACATTCCACGTGTTTTGGGGCAGCACAAAAGTCACACGCCCATATCATTAAATTAGCCCGATAGACTCTAAAGTAGGTACTGTTTTGTCAACGAACGCACACGTATCAATTACTCATATAAATGAAATGCGAGTCAAGTCAAGAAAGAAGGAAGGAAAATGAGAATGTCACATTTGAAGGAGTCCTCATCGTGGTCGTGAATGAGAAGAGAAGGCGGAATGGAATTTCGTGCCGTCTCTCAACTTCTTTGAGCGCAAGGCGAGCTCTGATCCACTTATTTATTAACGGCTTATTCATGTTTGTGTGCATACCTGTTGCGCACGCTCTTCGGCGGTTCCGGCTTGAAGTGAAAACGCGGCGACGTTCTAAAAGTCTTCGGAGGATTAGCCAGCCAGTCGAGACAGACACCCAACTTTTAAGCACAGCGGGAAAGGAAATAGAAAAGTAAAAGAAGAGAAAAAAGCAACAACAACAACAACAACAACAACAACATTGGTAGTAATCGAGTTTGAGTTTCGAAAATTTTTGATTGAGAAAGTAAACTATGAGCTCACCCAAGGATCCGGACCCAGTCGAACCCTGGTGGCCGGTCAAACTGTCTGTCTGTCCGCATTGAATTGTGCGGATTTTAAAGATTTAAATGTCGTGCACTACCATAAAAAGCAACGACCAACCAAGGTTATCCTTACGCGTATCGCATTGCTGATTCACTGTTACAATTTTCGCGGAAAAGCAACAAGCATCATTCAAGTATATAGCAAAATGTTGTCACATTCGGCTTCCAGTAGGAAAATCGTCATCGTGGGCGCCTGATGAGTTCGCGGAAAGCATTCGATGACTTGCATCGATAATTATTTATTGCGCGTCAAATCGAATGACAAATCATGAGTCCGTAGAAATGCGAATGGCTTCCGGAAATGCCTGTAAACCGATTACGTCTTGTTGTTGCTGTTGCTGTTGCTGCATGCATTTTGACAATACGGGTGGGCCTCGTTGCCCCCTGGTCGGGTGCGTGCAAGAAAAAGTCGCGTGGAGAGAAAAAAAATTCACGGCACTCCTTTGAGGCCCCAGCCTTTGGACTCCTCCATTCTTTCATCTGCGTTTTCCGCGCGGCGCTGCTCAACTTGAGCTGAAGTCGACGGTCGACGTCTCTCTTCGCGGTTGTCTTAACTGAACCGCGCACGCATCGGAATGCGCGTTCATGCAATGTGTGCTGCGTGCTTGAACCGTGCGCGCTCGGTTGCGCAATCATCAAATATTTACGCATTCCATCCAGTACAGACTGCAGGGCATGCACGCTGACTTGAACGATGCAGCAGAAAGGATTAGAGACCAAACCACCACAATTTGAAATTATTGGTCCTCCTCGAAACTTACTTGGTGTTGGCTTCCGGAATGATATCATCTACGACGACGTAGATCATGGCGCCTGCCGCAAAGGATAATGCGTATGGCAGTGCTGGTGAGGCGAGCCCCACGGCGACGGCGCCCAAGACCCCAAAGATTGGTTCAACCATTCCACTCAATTGCCCATACCTGAAAAACATCAAAATTTGTCAAATTAACAGATAGAAGTTGATAAAGCGATAGGCAATATATTTTGGAATTGAGAAGGTAACAAAATGAAGGAATGCGGTCAATAATTCGATAGTCCATCAAGAGATTGCCCAATCTATTTTTACATTCACCAAGCTGAGAGCAACAATAATAAAAATAAATTATTTCCGAAACAATTCGAAAGGAAACGATAAGGGGAAATTTAATTAGAAGCATTTCGTCCTGAAAGTATCAATTTAAAGCGTCCAGGCTAAATTTAAGATCATTGACGTTGCAAATCCCATTCCATCCGGTTGAATTAACGTTATTTTCACGTGCAGATTGTAAAATGTGTGTTAATTATATAACACACGCACATCCATCATGAATAGGGCAACGTATCCTGCAAGAATTTGCACTCAACATTCATTACATTGATTGCATCGATAACCAACAGACAAGTCAGAAATATTTTTCCATTTGATTCTTTTTTTTTGCATTTCGTACCGAGAACTCGCATGGAAACAAACGGGCAGAGAATGATCACTAGCAAGAGATATTTGGGTCATGGATAAATGCGCTCACGTTATTATCAATCAACGCACATTCCTCGCATTTTCTACCAGCACAGCATCATGAGTCGATGATTTTTCCTCAAGAACTCCTAAGAGCAAGGCGATTCGTCGTTCGGATCGATTCCAAGAGTGTGTGCTGCTGCCGACTGAGCACTGCGTGACCCTGCAAGGTCGTTCTGCACACAAGCTGCTGGCTAGCTGGCGCTCGATGGCTGCTCCTGCTTGCTGCTGCTGGTGGCTGGTCGCTTGATTGGTAGCCCCACCAGAAAATAGCTCGATGAAGTAGTCATCGTTAATTAATCACATTTGTTTCGAAGCGCGCATGAAGTAATGCATCATGAGCTAATGGCCAGCGCATATTGCAATAGCATCGAATATACAAACCAAACGAAACGGTGAATACAGGCGGCTGGCTGCAGCAACAGCAGGAGGAACGCAAGAGCAGCAAGTACCACCAGAGTGTCCACATAGCAATCGCATAACTCATGCGCCTTTCCATTTAGGTCCATAGTTCAACAAACTACGCGAACGCGCGCGCCGAGAATTCTCTGCGGCTTGTAATAATAATTGTTTGATGAAATGATTAATCGTAAACCCAGCTGCAAATCGTAAATTCCTTTCGAATCTATACGCTTGACCTCTGTGGCAGAAGTTTCAAAATTTCGCCCGCTTTTTTTCCTCTTATCGCCATGAATTACATTCAATTTCGTCCGCATTAATGAAATCGTATTGTGAAATAATGTAGACGACTATCAATGAAATGCCTGCGGTCTCGCTGGTTTGCGTAACCAACACTCACAAGTGGTCGGGATCCGTTGTTGACAAATTCCTCTTTATCAGCTTAACGCTACTGAAGCACAGCTCATAGAATCGTTTCATTCATGGTAACTTGTCGCGATATTGCGCATACATACTTTCATGCGACGTATTGTACATGTCACGTCGAACATAAGCTGAACAAGATGCAATGGTGGAAAAGGATTCAATGTTTCAACGTGCTTCTGCCGTTTCGTCTCTTGAATGTCGACGACCTGATTTTCTGAGGTCACTTATTACCAGTAGCCGAAAAGAAGGTACCGAGTACCGAATGGGAAAATTCCGGTCTCAGGGGGATAATTGTGTTATCAACAAGCCTGGTTGTTATCCTTCGCCAGTGTGCTCTTGGTACCGACCAACAATTCGGATACCCATTCGGGATTATCAGCACACATGAGAAATGTCGCAATCAATAACGTTTTCGACTTGGTATGGCACGCATTAGAAGCATGATTATTGTATTGGCTTGTCAGTCAGTTGTTGTTGTTGTTATTAGTTGTATTAACGTCCTTGTATGTCGACCGTCCAGCCAACCAGCCAGCCGATTGCCTGATCGACTGCAAGAGAACAGCAGAGCTCGTGCGCGCGCGCGCGCGCGACTTCGTAGCATTGAAAAATATTTATGAATGGATGAATTTATTAATGGAACGCCGTGCGCGGTTCGGTCTGCTCTGTTCAGCTGTGAGCCTGGGCTGGGCTCTGGGCGACGACGACGCGACCGCGACGCGAGAACCACCAACACACGCTCTCGTGCGCGCACAGGCGAAGAAGTAAAGTTTCCTGCCCGCGCGCGACTTACCAGAAACTCCGCAGCGTCGAGAAGCCGGCCGCCTGCAGTGGAAGACTGACGGCGAGACCTTCTGGGAAGTTCTGAATGCCGATGCCGATGGCCAAGTTCCTGCAAAAGATTAGAGAATATTTTCGCATTAGTACCAAATCTAACTCGCATATATCGTACAAGCAAAGCGAAGAGCTCGCTGGCCAGGCTGGTTGGTATCCTGCCTGCATGCCTGCCTGAAATGCGGCGAGGAAGAAGGTCGTCGACCGCCTCACAAGACTTCAAAACTCAAAGGAAAGCCAAGCACACACCACACTCGGTGTGGTACCCGGTCTGCTCTGCTCTGTTCTGTTCTGTTCTGCCCAGCAGCGAGCAGCGCAACAAGCTCATAACATTCTAACTGTCCGGTAGGTTCTGGGAAGTAGTGCCCCACACTTCGCCACAAAGGCATTCCATTCCAAGCTTCGTGCCCGCGCTCCACTCTCGTCGTCGTCCTCCTCATCGTCGTCGTCGTCGTCGTCTTTGCACATTGCATTTACCAATGCATATTGGCATCAAACATGCATATTGTCTAAAGTATCCAATCCATAAACCGGAGAAGTTAATTAAATTATGGGAAACTGAAAAGTGCATATCTTTGACGCAAGTAGTATTACTTCCGGTTAGTTTTGAAGTCCTATTTTCGCCAATTCCAGTCCTCAATTCTCGAGTGCATTATCGCCAACTCAAAAATGAAATGCCAACACACTCTTTGTATGAATGAACTCGGACTGTGCATATGTGTGGGGAGACTAAATTGAGGAAAGACCAACTTCCCGTGGATATGGCGCATTTAAACCGCATCCTTTACGTTTACGCATGCAACGCCCAGCGCCTGTCGACTCTTAATCAATCCGTATCAATCGTTGGGGAACTCTTGGTCGGCCGCCTTGACGGGAAACCGTAGAAGAACGGGCACACATGTGGAAAATAGATAAACTGAAATCACTATCAGCTGCGGTTCAAAATATAAACTCATTAAACATCTGATTCGTCTTATATAACTTAAGTAACAGAGTTTTTCTTAGCTTGCTTGGAAGCAAAAAGCTTGGTCCTGGAAACGAATATTATCACAAAATTGACCACTGGTCATCAACGCGTATCAATAATTTTGTATGAAAATGATTAGAACATTTTCGTATCATAGCAAGCTACATACAGGTGGAAATCAGCAAGTAGAAGCGAACGTACACGATCAATCGTGCGCATTCCTGAACGGTGTGAGATTACGACCGTCTGGTCAAGGTAGGACTGGCCACATTCCTCAAGCAACCGACTTGACCCTTCTTTCAAGAGTGCGCTGCTGCTGTGCGCCAACAGCCAACACAGCAACAACGATTCCTAACAATATGAAACAAAAAAAATCGGCAGTGATTATGAATCTATAAATGACAAAAAAGTGATGCACATTGGCTTAATTAGACGACGCTGTTGGCAGAGTGCTTTATGAAGTGAGAATTTAGCAAGTACAATACGCGGATGCAGCAGCCAGCTAGCGAACGACCATAAGCGAAACGTTTGAATAACTGCAATGCATTTTTATTCTTCCGTTTCGATCGTTTTCTCTCCATTCACACTGCTCTGAGAAATATGATGCGCGCAACTTCACACAGTTATTACTTCGCGATGCCCCGCGCGCGCGCAATCCGTCGTCGTTGTTCTCCGCTCGCGCATTCGTTCTCGGAGAAGAAGGACGAAGAACTCGTGGATTGCATCGCGGTCTCGCGGTCGCGATTAACAACAAGAAATGAATTATTATTAAATGTTGAATAGCGCCGGGGCGAGCTTCTCGCCATTGGCGCATCCCGAATGGCCAATCGCGCCGTTTGTGATAAGCGCTCCTTATCAGCTCCCGAATCCGCTGTGCAAATTCCATGTCCACGAATCGGCCTCAGCCTTTCTTGCAACTAGGTAAATGCGTTTATAAGCACACACCAATTACGAATGTGCTGGCTGGACGTTCATCATTTATTAATTTATAGCTGCGCTCATGACAAATGACGTCTTTTAATGCTAATGCGTAATTGAGATGTGCTATTAGAGTCGGCGCAATTGAGCGCTCATCTAGAGGACTCTCCAGTTGGTGGTGGTGGTGATATCCTTGAAGAAGTCCTCACCAGCGAACAAAAATATGTACTCTGATAAATGCGGATAGATTCGAGTGGAATTTCAATCGGCGCGCGGCTATTCTCCAACTCTAGGAGCAATAATTATTCACACCAATGAACAATTTGGAGAGGCGTGTTCTCACCTCACCTAATAATTTCCAAATACCGCGGCTGCGAGCGGCGCGCAGCGAATGAATAGAAAAAGTTGGCGCGTTCGATCGTTCGCGCTTATTATTGGCCATTAAAAACTTGTATCGGCGACTTAACGACGTCCGACCGACGTATGCTGCTTGCGCAATCTCCATCTCATTGGCAAAATATTTCCATTTTAATTTGTCTAATTTTTTTCCATGGCGATGGCGGACCGAACCGCCAAGACCCGTCTGGTCTGGTCAAGGCTTGCAATCCAAAGCGAAATCGAAGAGATAATACATTGAAATCCTCACCATCCATAGTCTGATCTCATTTCTTAGTTTTGATAGTTTCCATTGCAAAAACTCGTCCTTAACAATCCCGCAAAGAAATCGTAATAATTAATGCTTTTGTGGAAGCCGTCCATCAAGTACAATAGTTCCCCACTGAATGAATTGGAATTTGGTATAAGCAAGGTAGTTATCTTCGTATCGTAGTGTTAACATTTCACGTTAAAAAGGATGATACCTCTTCGGATGGTGATGCCTTTACGCGCCGCCTCGACACCCTGCTGGTCGGTGGCCACTAGCGGCGCCGAAGGGTAGAGATGCTGAGGCGCCAGCGAGCTGCACCAGAACCAGACTCAAAGGAGAAGCGCTCGTTCGCCGCGTCGAGCAATGCAGACACATTTGACCGCAGAGTGCCCAAAAACTCATCAAATTACCAATCAGAGTCCTTGATTTCCGCTCAAACTTCCTCTCCAACATCCAAACTACACACCATCATATTCAATCGATAACAACGATATTTCTCTATCGCATACAACTCGTACGCGTACGCATACAAAAGATTCGCGAACAACCAGTAGAAACTGAAATAATTTGGAACGTGAATGTTTAAAGGGCTATCGCGCTTCTGCTCGTTCAGGTCCGATCCTCGGAGGCGTTCATAAAACTGGTCAATAGCACACGCATACAGACATCACGTTTCCACGGACAAGTTGCACATGGGTTTCTTTCAATTTACAAGCCAGCTAGTTAACATTCTGTCCGGAGCGCATCGTTGCAATTTCGCATCCGCCGCCCGCTGCCCCCGCCAACTCAATGCGCCGCACACTAAAATAGATTTCCACGTCGGACACTCTAGTGCGCAGTTTTTCCCCGCAAAGGTCCTGCGCGATTATTGGATTAAACGGTCGACGAATCGGCGGCGAGCTTTTCCGACGCCACCGCCGCCAACGCCGCCGCCGCCACACAAAGATCAATAAAATGCTTGGACACTTCCTGCCAGACGTTATGCGATCCTGTTCGGGCACTTCCTGTTCGGCGCTAGGTGATTCGACTTGGAGACGTTTATGACACGCCGCTTCCGGAAGCGAAGGTGTCACCATCCGATTGTTTCCCGCATCTAATTCGGGACTTTGTGTACCTTACGTGCCAGAAATGGTGGAAAAGTCCAATTTGAAGGAAACGCGTATCAGGTGCACAGCATAGGGCTGTCGGTTCCAACAGGATGTCGAATTTTCCACCGGTCGCATCGTTATCCTTGTAGAAGAACGCATGCGCGCATATGTTGGGGTGGTGCGCCATAAACGAACTTTATACTCGAATTTCGCGCAGGTACGTGCAGCATATAAATGGCATTATTCAAATTGAAAATTCCACCGAATCGTTCGTTGGTCATACATTTGCATGTGGTTTGTTATGCGTTGAATTCTTGCGTTTCTTGGCGTTACGCTGTCGTCTGGCAGATTAACTGCGACGACGATGGATGCGTTATGTGTTGTTACGAAAAGGAATGGCATGCGTTACCGTTTCGTTTCATATTTGCTCTTCCACTGACTATTCAAGTAAACCAGCTACAATCAGGGCCGTAAGAAACGATGAACCGTCATCAAGTGCCAAATTTTTACCCTTACTTCGTGTAAGGTTCTCCTCAAAAAAATTTAGATTAGTCAAATTGAAATCCATCTTGACGCAAATGAACAAAGGACTTGGTACATTTTGGACCATATATGGCAACCATGTAAAACGCACAAAGTTGTTTAAATGGAAACGTGTACGATGGACGTATTGAAAAGAATGCAGTTCAGCGTTGTGTGTTGTGTTCGGTCGCTTCTGGCGTTGAATGTAGATTTGGGCTGGGTGGATTCTCGGAAGGCGTCAAAGCAGCCGCATACCTCCACCAAAAGTGGCCACTCACTTTTGAATTTTTCAAGAGCGTTCCATCTAGCACCGGGTCCAGTATGTACTTGGTTCGAATGTCTTTTGCAGACGCTCAAAACGCCCAAAATCCCCTCAAAATCAAACGAATTTCGCCCAAAACTCATGTCGTCCATGTAAAATTAACAAATAGCTGGAATGCAAACAAACAAACATCGCAGACAAGTGTAACAGTTTGCAATTTTCGTGACGTGAATTACGGGCAACACGAATAACTAATAAAAAATACCAGCAAAACAAAAACAACATTGCGTGCGCGAATATTTAAGCACCCTTACGTATTTTAGTTTAATTAAGAATTAAATTAAGCTCGTAAATTGTTGTGTGGAGCGATGCAAACACGTCAAAATATTTGCATTACAAAATATAACGAAAAACGGACATCATCGGTAAAATTTCCAGACCAAATACGTCAAGGAACTTTGCATAATTCATAAATTGCAGATTTGCAGACGTCATTCCCTCAAAGAAATTGCTAAGAAACTACCCTAACAGGGAAATACAGAACAGGAGCGCATAAATTGCAAAAATAAATCGCAACCCTAGAATCCAACAAGTGTTAGGTTTTGCTTTACTCATATACAGCAAGCAGAAATACATAGAAGTGTAACATGTAAGTGAGAATAGATTGCTTCCTCGTGAGTGATTTATGAATAGGATTTATGCGCAATTAGAATGAAATTAACGATATTTTCGCACTGTACAAATTAAAATTTTAATTTAAATGGATTTCCGTTCATGGCAACACTTTGCACGTCGTTCGATGTCGGCGTCGGTCGCGACAACCTAACGACCATTTCAGACGGTAATCTAATTAAGCTAATTAAATGCACCGTTCACTACTCCGACAAAATGCAAAATTTCATTTTTTCCACCAATCAAATAGGACGCGCGGCTCCAATGCGCTTGCTTATCGTTATTATCATGAGATCGTTATGGGTGGCCAATTAGAGCTTTCACCCGTCGCTCTCAATCAGTATCGTCGTTCGGCAGTTTCTAATTGCGAGGTGCATTAAATGTCGGAATTAAAAATGAATTAAAACACTAGAGGTGACAAATTACGAACGCAATTACCTACGGCGAGGGTGTCACCCAAATAACGCAGTAAGCTGGATGGGTGCTAATTAAGAGTTATACATTGTAAACGTCAATATCACCAGATTAAACATCAAGATAATATGGTAATGATAATAATTACGTTAAAAAAAGAACGAAAACGCAACAAGTCTAGTTGTGGCCCTTGGCTTCAGCAACAAGAAAGCAGTGAAGAAAATGAAGGAACAAGAAGAAGGAACGAAATAACTATATCGCGCCACACAAGAGCGTTCTGCGGTTCTGCGAATTGCACAAATTTAATTGCAATTGTTCGAGCGTTCAATAATAATTTCTATCTAAGCGAATCGTTGGGCTAATTAAGCGACGCTCTTATTCCATCCACATTGTCTCCACCGGCCAGCATTTTATTTGTTTCTGTCAGACAATGCCGACTAATTAATGCCAAGTCAAGCTTAACCAGCGTTCAAACTTCAAACTTCATTTAGTTTGTGTATGCAAAAATATATACCCCATTTTGCAAAATCGGGTATTTCTGAATCTCGCACAGATTTGGCACAATAAATCGATAAACGCTTGAAATTAATAGCAATGCAAATAAAACTTATCGTGGTAATCATTAAAATTTTACCGCATAAACTTCTCGGATGGATGGTGCGGATGTCTTCACCATTGGAAGAATGAAATGCTCCCGTCTAAATTAATTATATTTTAGAATGCGTTACTAGTGCGCGCATTTACCGTGAATTATAATTGAAAGCCGTCTAAATTGGGTGTATCATTCTGACCGAATCAATCTTCTTCTATTCGCCAACGAAAATTTGTCTTCAACGAACGTGTCGAACACATAAAAGCTTCGACGTGTTTCACGTGTGCCACAAACAATGCCAGCGTCATTTGAATGTCCTTTGTTTCTCGTCCACAGGTGGTGGCTGCATTACAATGAGTGTTAATTGTTTCTTAATCCGGAAATATTACTACCGACTTGTCTGAAACGTGCGCATTGACGTCACAGTCGCGTCGGTAATTTGGTTAATTGCACTTGGACTTGTACTACAGATTAACATTATGAGTAACATTTTCTCACATCGGTCACATTCCAATGAGGAGAAAAAGTTGCTGCAACAACACAATTCGGCCATAAAATTTGTTGTTGTTGGCGCATCATAAGCCATGGTGATGATGATGATGAACTCCTCATTTATTTATTGGTCGATATTATGATAGCCGGCGAGTAATTGTTGCTATGACGTTCGTAATAAACCATATTATTCAACCGGAAATAAGTTTCCTCATGTACATGGTATGTAAAGCGAATTCATTCAACCCATCCATCGGGCATAGTTGTTGGTTGGTGTCACATGATTTGTGGTGTCACGGCTTCATTATCGAAGGCAATTGTGCCAGAAAAACGGATATTTTCTCTTTGCCTGGTTGCCTCGTTGGCGCTGTTTGTCGAAATTTACATTTTACATCAAGACACACGAGTATGAGCTACCTGCATACCAACAAATCGGACTGCGAAAAATGATGGCTCTAATTTCTAAATATAGCGGCCGGCGAACTTGCGAAGCAAGCAGCTCATCACCAAAAATATTGAGCCATCACATTGATAACGTTGACGAAAATAACAGGCTGTTATCTGTGGAAAACAGTGGTTGTTAATGCTAGTGGTCCTGACCCGCGCGTCATTTTGCGAATGAACAAGCCCGGATCCAATAACGAAACGACCTCTGGCCCCAGTTCGACATAATATAGTAGTTGGTAATACGTGCAGATCAAAGTCAAAGAAGTGGTATGGAGCAACTGCCAAAATTCGCCTTCGTTTCTGCTATTTTGCTGGTTTCGGCGAAATTTCAATAACCAGGAAATGTTTTCGAAATCAGTTTGAACATAAAGAGTTTGCCGATCGCGCAGTAGGTCTCTCTTTTATTGCACAAAAATGCAAATATACAAAATCCATCTGGCATTTGTCTACAAATTTATTGCGCGCTCCTCGTCGTCGTTGTTGTCGACACAGTCGCAGTCAATTTGTTAATTATCGTCATCCTCTTCAGCCAATAAGATGAGCGCGCTTCTTCTGCAGCAGACTCGCCTAGTTAGGAGCCCAGCAGTCTACCAGGATCTTTCTCACAACGCGCCTGCAAGATCGCAATGCGGCGCGACCTGAATACCGACCTTCTTCTTCGTCATTTGCTGCTTCTCTCCTCTTCGTCGCCTTCTGTGTGTGTGCAAGAAGCGCAAGTCTTGTTTGCGCACTCAATTGCCTCATCAGCCGTGCCTCCGCGGCCGGGGTCTTTGTCGAAAATATGCGTGCGACACGTGTCTGCGCTCTCCAACTTTCCAAATTGTCGGCGCACTTTTTCCCCGCACGATTTATTGCCAAAAATCCGCGCGCCTAAGCGCGTAAACAACGCCAAACGTACGTGCCCAAATCAACCACCTGCGTGTGCCACCCAACTTTCACACACACGACTCTCAAACGAGCATTTCATTAGATCATTCATTGTATGAAGTCTTTGTCAACTGCGGTGGTTCTTTATGTGACGGCCGAAACAAAAACGCAAATTATCTCATCTTTACACATGACATAAACAATGCATACAAAGATGATGTCTTGCCCGGTGACACGAACACCGACATTTAAACGAGTACGCCCGCCTTCGCCTCTCTCTGCAAGCAAACGCGTATCGCGACTTGAATCTCCAGCCCCGACAAACGTATCATCGCAAGCAAAAACCATAATTATTTCAAGACCACCGGCTGCAAATAAAGTTGGCGCGAGCGCGCGCGTTGTGCGGTACATGTAATGCATACCTTGCTTCAAGAGTTGACGATGAGAGCGTGTGCTGACTAAGTGCATTATGATTGTAACAATGTGTGGTGTAATTCTTCGGACGATATGCAAAACGATGACATAATTCCACGCTTCCAGCGCTTTTAATGAATGCTTACTAATCGTACAATTTTAACGTATTATACTTCATTTCAAACATCATCATACGCATTGAAGTTCCCTTCACATTTGCGCCATCGTGCGCCATCACGATTTGGCTGCGGTTCGACAAAATATCTTTAAAACTGACCGGAATTAATTGACCGCACAAAATCTGCTCTTCGGTGGTTCCGCTTCCACCACCAAAAGACTGCTTCCGATGGACTGCATGGATGGCTAATTCTTGGCCTGCGAGCCGTGTAAACGCATGCTGCCTTCATCGTCAATGCTGTAATGATTATTTCTAGCAAAAATCGCGCGCTATTGTGTGGCCGGTGCAGGGGAAGTAATAACTAATAAAACCAACCGGCTATGACTTACAATGTAGCCAACGAATTCCTACACGCTTATTAGTGCACACTCCACTCTTTTCCATTTTATTTTATTAGTTAATTTAATTTGGTTTGCCCACACGGCCGCACGAGCATATGGCCGGCTGGTGGCACTCAAAGCCGACTGAATTTTCCATTAAATCTCATTCGATGACGGCCCAACATGTTCATTTGAAATTCATTCATTCGGTGTTCCGTTGGCGCGTTTAATTAGAAATAAATGCCTCCTGTGCAGCGCGCGCTCTTTGTTTGTGCATTAATTGGCTGATTATTTGAGCATGTCCCCGTTAGAGTTGTTGCGCGAGTGTTTTCTTCGTCCCGTCTTCAGTCGCGCACAGTCGTCAATACAAATAACAGTTTCGCATTTTCGAAACAACGAATAATATGAAGGATAATGCATTTATCATGACAGCGCCAGCGCGACAACAGACCCCCATCCAATTTCCATATGGAGTCCACGTTATCTCCGTACTGAATAATAAAAACTACACTCGCGTTGATAGCGATAATCAGCCGCGTTCTTCGATATCGTGGATGGGCATTCCAGTCTTCACATCAAACACATGTGTGTACGCATTCTTTTATCATTTTTCATGTTGTTTAGCGTTCGTTCTACGCAATCGTCTTTACTGGGTGTTTCCCGCACGCATCGCAATTCCCAAACTTTCAAATTCCCCTGGGAAAACTTTAAGATAACTTGAAACTAGTTCCTTAAATCTTTGATTCTGTAATTAGAGTACAATGCAAATTTCATTGAAATGACGTCAAACATTTTCAACGAATTTAGGAAGTTTAGGGACTTTACAAACAGTCGTTGTACAATTGCCTGAACAGCTTGCACCGACTGAAATGCGCGTGGAAATGTAACTGATAAGTCTGTTTCTGTCGTTTGTCGCGTTGTATGATAACGTTTAAATGGAATATGAAAGGTTGTGCGTACTGTGCAGTCCCTATAATACCTCACACCGGAAAATGTAAATGTCAATAATACTATCTTAGGTCGAAGGAATTAATGTCGTTTCACTTAAGTGTTGATAAATTTGTGATAATGCGCATTCAAATTTCCGGAATTATTTGTTTAGTTTACTAGGTACAGTTGCTATAACGAAGATTACATCCAATTAATTCCCCATGAGGTTTCTGAACATATATTACATCCTGCTTCTAGTTTACAAGAAAGTTTCAGCGTTGACAACAATCGATTACATAGATTAACTTTTGGTTTGGTTTTTACATGATTGTCTCAAAATGATTAGATACATATTTCAAACTATGAGGAATTGTTTTGCCTACTTATGAATGTTCAACAAGAAATTGAAGATGATCAACATACACAAAGCTAAATAGAAAACATTTTGAATGCATTCCTCTTCGAGCCGCGCGCTTCTTGCCATTAACAGCAATCACACATATCGCTCGTTATGCGCGTATGGAGCATGAACTCTCGAAGACTCATGAAGAGCGCGCCGGTTCGTAAAGGTGGCTCGCATAATAAATATCGTCGCGACGTATCGGAGCTCGCGCTCTCGCACAATACGCGCCGCAAACAAAGAGCGAACGAGATGCTGCCGCTGCTGCTGCCGCCTCGCGCAATACGATCTTCTCGGGCGCGAATGTTGCGAGAGCGGCGGCGAAGAGATGCAGTCGGGGCAGCAACAGCCCAACAGCTGTAAGACGTGGGGCATCGGGGTGGTCGGCGGGGAAGGCGCGGAACGCCTGTGAGGTCAGACGTCGTGCGAAGGAATGTCGGCGCCTCGGGGCACACACAGGCAGGCTGTAGGAATCCTGGCCCCCTTGTCGAGCCCCCGCGCGCTCGCGCTCCGCCGTTTCATTCATTCACGAGCTCTCGCGGTCCTCTCGCGCAGAAGACCTCCTACTACGATATACCTACATGATAGAATCAACTTTCACCACTTCCCAAGAGCGCCAACGCGCTCCTCACGACATCTCTGCCCAAAATTTGCCAACTTTGATTTCGTTACTTCGCCTCGCCTTCATCGATTCCTAATTCTCGCCTTAATGAAGTAAACTTATTGCCAAATGACTGCTTTGTTTTGGCTGCACCTCGACTCGTGTTTGCTAAACATCAATCGTCTTGAAAACTAATATTATCGTATTTTACGTCAATACTCATCACCGCCTTCGATTAGACGACTCGACTCGATTTGCTAAAACACAATTGAATTATTCCACTAAAATAGCGTTTTGCAAAAAACTCTTCATTTTTATTCATCTCATAGGGTTTCACTATAGGCAACTTTATGTACACTTCTCAAGTGTATGAATGGTTGCTACCCAAGAAAGTGTGTAATGCCAAGGACATGTTTGATAGTAGCCAAATTTGTTTACGTGGTTTACAATTAATTGATAAGACTCACCGAGCACTTTCCAACGTGGACGACGATGACCTGCCAATCGCTCCGAATCCTACTCCAACCGCCAATCCTTCAGGTATGTTGTGAACTGTAATTGCAATGACCAGGAGCATAATACGCTTCCACTGACCATGCTGAATTTCCTCAATGTTGGAGCCTTCCTCATATGTCTGAGAAACTATTTCATCAGCCTGATTAATATTTTTATTCCTACCTGACAAATAGTGTTAAATATTCTAATTTGTTTTGGCAATTGGTTAATATGCAGTATTACAATTAAATGGAGACTCACCTCTTCTTCGAGGATGCATGTTTTCATTGAACCCATCAATGGTGGTTGAATCTCTGATTGTGGCCAAGTGTGCTTTAGTCTCCTCCTCTCTTTTATCTTGCTTTCGATTACTGGAATGCAATGCTGCAAAATTGCACAAACAATTTCAATTAGTGAAAGTCATCATGAACAAGTCAGACTTGAACTCTACGCACCCAGCATCATGTTGGGTGAATGCACACCAAGAATTGTTATCAAAGCATCAGTCCCATAAACAAATAATGATCCCAAAAGGAATCCAATGCCCACTGGAATAAAGGCATATTCCCCATTTGGTCCATAAATCTTGGATTCCTCAGCCATTTCTATGGCTGGTGCTAGAAGACTCCAGAAGGAGGCAGCTGTCATAACGCCTGCAGCAAATCCCAGGCTACAGTCGAGTAATTTACGCTGAAATTACATGATTTGTTTTCATGTCATTGACTTATCCAAGCCGAGGTTATGTAGCTTTTGGTATAACTTACCTGTGATCCCTGGACGAAAATGACCAGGGCTGCACCGGCTGCTGTAAGGCCCCATGTGAACAGCGTACCAAGAAACGCCTGGGTGACCGGTCCGTAGCCAGCAATCATTGTTAAAATTTAGGAGAACTTAAAAACTATCGCAGCATTCAAGCGTTGTCGTAGTGGAAATCAACACGGAAATCCTACACGTCCTACACGTTCAATCCACTTACACAACGTTGCTATAGGAGTTCACCAAGCACCAAACACACGCACGAAAAGCTCAGCTGATGTTTGTCAATTCCGGCGTCGATATCGATAGTTGCGAAACGTAATCAACGCGCGTTCATAGAAACTTTAATTGAAGAGGAATTTGTCGCAACACTTTTATACCCGCTGCAGTCAGACTTTCGGGAGTTGTTACTTTCAGCAGCAGCTCGAACGAGCAGAGCGACTAATTAACATCACTTATTGTCTTCGAGTCAATGAGCGCGCCCAAGCGCATTTGTTTTATATATTAACATTCGCAAATATAACGCATACATTGTAATTATGAAAAAAATATGCGACGAGTATCTATTACCGATAAACTCGTGCACGTAGTATCACGTATGATTTGATTAGAAGCGCGCTTTTTATAATTTCCTCGCTCCGAGCGCTTACAAACTTACAAACTAGTTGTTATAGATGTTGCACTGGTGGTGGCAACAATTTCGAATTAAACGCATCCTTGAATTTAAAATAGGTCGATCAACAATTTGAAAAAACATTGTGGCCTAGGCTAATTGCGATTTTGCGATTTACATACTGCTTGCCTTCATTAGAAACGCCAAAGTTGTGCGCCATTAATTTTGCAAGTTATCAATGCGTAGCAATATTGGCATAGATATTTGATCGATCTTTTGCTTCCGTGTGAATCTTCCATTGTTCGTATCTTGCAATTATTGTACCGGGTGTAGAAATATGTGGATATGTGAAAGTTAGATGTTAGATTAGTTGTTTAATTGGCGAATCACTCTGTAATTTCCAGGAATTGAATGAAGATCTTGACCTTTACGCTTCATTCTGCAAAGTCCTTGTAGTTGGAAGATTTGCATCAGCTTACATCATTTTTATTCGTATTCTCTTTGGCGCTTTATTTCATTTGTTACATGTCCAAAGTTCTTCTTGGAATTGTTGTTGCTAGACAACATTTTGTGACTTTGAATGGTCCATTAGTTGCTTGTTATTTAACTAAGAAACCCGATTTAGAGCACTTGCTTTTATTACAATAAACAACTATCCTCGACATGATTCCTGCGATATGCATACTTACTTTTTCATGAAGAGAACAAAATAAGTAATTGTTGTTGGATAATATTTATTTAAAAATGTGTTCCTATTTGCCTATCATATATCAGGTTTTCAAATTTTGCATTCTAATATATTAATTATAAAATATTATAATTAGCTTACACCATAAAAAAATATAATTTCAATAACTTAAAAAACTTTGATAAAATGTGGCTACCAGTTAATTGTCATAACTTATTGATAACCTCAGAGCGACCTTAATTATTGCAAGAGATAAGAATAAAATTAAATCTCCATAGAGGCATTAATTATCTCCGCCAATAAAATTATTCAGGTAGCCATGCAGAAATGAACACATAACAATAGGGCATTTTTAAACAACCATGATTTTATTATTCAACTTTTCATTTCAGTACAGTATTAATTAATTGTATTGTTTCCTCTATTCACATTCGGTTTGGTATTAGTTTGTAGCTGTGTTTCTCTGTTAGTAGTTAGTTTTCTGCTTTCTTGCTTCGTATTTCGCATATTAATGATAATTGTTGACAAGAACACACGTTGCAATTTAACTGCGTGTGTATGCGTTTAAAAACTGTGATGCATTTATCTCTCTCAGCCTTTCGCGCTTGGTACTCTCATCATCTCGCACGAGTCGCGCTCACATTCAGTTCACGATCACAGAAATGAAATTACAAATGTATAATATTGTCTGACTGCAAAAATATGTCTCATTTATTATTTTATCAAATCTTATCATCGTATATATCGACGCTGCCCGACTCTCTCACACGATTCACGATTCTGCTGCACGTTTTCTCGTCGTTCACGTTTAATTGGTTTATATTTGTTTAACACTTAGAAGTAGATGCGCCCGGTTATCAGAGTGGATTGCAAAAAGTGGCAATGCAATTGTTAATTACATGTACGTTATAGAGGTCTTAAACTATTTCTTTTTGCTTCTCAACTCTTGTATAGACACAGTATGAGGCACACGATTATGAATTCTGCAATATCGCGTGGTCAAACATGCACGCGATTAAATATTGCCTCGTATCTTTAATTTAATCGAAGCAATTTGCATGAATTTATGACCTATCGGCCAAGCGCAATTCCAGAGAATTTTTGCCACGAGTTGAATTTAATCGGACGTTGGTTTGCTAATTTTTAAATTTGAAACTTTGTATTTGTGTTTGCCTCAAGTAATATACACTAACGTTTGCTATAAAACTTCTATACACAACAAATTTTTTGGGTGATTAATTACTTTTCAAACGGTGTGTGTATGTGTGTAAATGATGATAACTAGAATAGTTAATTAATTCATTTAAAGTACTGGTATTTAATACTTATCTAGAGAAATTATTTACAATATTTATTATAGTAGTGATTAATCAATGGTATACTTATGCAACTTTGGTTTTTTTGCGTTTTCTTTCTTTCTTTTCATTTAAAAGTAATTATTGTAAAGATCTCGTTGTTTCTACATACCAATCGTGTAATTATTGATAAATGAAGTTAGTTAACGTATTTTGCACAGCACTAATTGCGCAATGATTTGCTTCCTTGAAGTATAGAGGTATAAGAAAGGTCGAATTTCTCGATTTTTTTCATTTTGGATGTTTGTTTTCGAGGTTGTCTGTTAAAGCGTCTAAAATGCATCACAATGTTCTATTTACCTATCTACGTTTTGCTAATTCTTGACTAATTAAACGCTATAAATCACATTATTATAAACATGTTACGAAAAGAATTTGATTGTTTATTAAATGGGTCGCGTTAATTAATTGTTTGGACGATTTGTAATTATTGAATTGTTGTACAGGTTCAAGCACAAAGATGATTTCTAGTTAATTTCAAGCGCCATGCTAGGCAACCCAGCATACAAAATCTCCTTGTGCTCGCTTCTGTTGGTGACAATTTTCAAAACAGCAAATCCTTCTCGCCTCACACACACGTCACTCTTCGAGCGCACACTCATCATAACAATATATCAATCATATCAATTATCAATAAACAACGCACTTCCAATTTCAAGTTGGGAAATTGCCTACTGCAAAAGTTCAGTCAGGAATAATATTATTACATGTATCATACAGTTTGTTTGTTTGTTTGTTTTTGTGCACCAATCGATAATGCTATCGATTATTTTGTTTTGGTTGATTCTTCTCTTCTGGTTGTTGTTTGGAATGCATACATACTGACCACCAGCCTAATACTTTCAAAGTAAACTTAGAACGCCCCCATCGAGGGGGGAGCGGGAAACCCTCTTAAATATCTATGGTATTGGTATTGACTTAAGTCTCATTAGTTGCTAAATTTGTTAAAATCCTGAAGTCTTCATAAGACACTCGATATCCTCCTCTTCGGCGCCGGAGCTTTCGCCCGACGAGGGCGACAGATTCTGGGACATGAGGGCCGCACCAAGCGTCTGTTGGCGGCGAACAGGCATTCGCGGCGTGTGTCGCAACGAGGGCAGCCATGATGGTCGTCTGCCGCCCCCGAGTCCTCCGGCCTCCTCCAGGATCGTGTCCCGCGTTATCGATCTAATAGCAAGAGCAGAACAACATACATTAGTCACGACCATCATCATCATCAGTTTCATGCAAATCTAGATCAGCTACGTGACGTCACAAGCATGCACTAGAATTATAAACTAAATTTGTGTCTTGCATTGTTGTTCGTGTCATTATGAAGCTACCTCGTGGTTGCAAGCGAATTAAATAAGGCTGAAGATGTACGAGGTGTACGAATTATAGTGATCTCTATGTTTGCTTCTTCTATCTAATACTAAATCGACTAGATGAAGACATGGATTTAAGATGACTTTTGCTAAGTCGTTGAAATTGAACGATAATGGGCGAGTTGTCTAGTTTCTAGTTGGAGGAGACATTCTAGAATTGACCTTTACATACTTACATTGTCGATTCTAAAGGAATAATTAGAAAACGCGACGCGATTAGATTTGCACGGCTCAAGATCTCACGCGGATTCTAAATTTGGGTAATCAACATGCAAAGTAATTTAAACAAGAAGTATATCGCGATCAAGAAGTTTCTGTAGCAACCAAACATATAAAAAACAAATCACATTGTTCAGAGCTTCATAGCTTGTAGAAATCGAAAGTAAAAGAAGCGTGTTGTGCCAATTCTTCCCACTACCCCCCCGCTCAAAAGAACTGATACCAATTTCTGATTCTTGAGTAGAGAATTTAGTGCATAGATTTGTTTTTAGAACGAGCATACGAGAGAAACCAAACAAACCTCCTTACATTATATCTATCGGTCATCATCGTGTACTAGTGTTAGCATCATCATCATGATCATCATCATCAACACACCCGCTAAGCTCGAGCATCGAGCCGCGTCGCGCCTGTCTGCGCTGTCCGGAGGGCGTTTGCGGGGGCGGCGGGATCGCTCCCGGCCGGGCAACGGCCCCGGTCGACGCCGCCGCCGCCGCTGCTCCCGGCTGCAGAACACCGAGCGGATCCGAGACGCCATCTTCGATGAGCAGCACCGCATTGGGGCCGCCCGACATCGATCCTCGACGCTCCCGTTGCGGGGACGCTTCGTCGTTGCTGCTCAAATGCGCCGATCCAGTGCTTTCGCGTCGAAATAGTCCGATGACCGATGAGCGTGGATTCTCAATGCCACCTACGTCCAGGGGTCAAATCGAGGGGGTGTTAATTGATCGGGCATAACGTAATTATTCGATGCGTACCTAGGAAGGTCGCCGAGGGCGAGTTGTATGCCAGATATTCCTTGTTGGACGCCCACGCCGGAAACTCACTCTGCTGCAGTGGCTTGCAATCCTCGAGTTCGTCGTCTCGTTTCCACGGCAACACGCTTTCGGTGGCGGTGGGCGTCGCGACGCGCATCAGATCCCCACCTGCGGACGTCACACATTGCAATTAATTGATTGAATGCGGGGGCGGCGGGCACATTTAGAAATTGCTTGCCATCATAAACGAAATGAGAGGTGGAGAGTACGTACCGTCAATGGAGCCTTTCGAAAGGCGTTTGCCCGTCTCTGAGAAAAGACTATCATCTGTAACTGAACAACAGAGAAAACGTACAACGTAGAGAACAAGCCGGCACACAAACAGAAATTTTCGGGTTATAGAATTCAAATAGGTGTAGAGTGCGCATGCATAATTCGTGTGCGTGTGTGCAATTAACATAAAATTTTAATCAAAAGTATTTAGAGTAACAACAATATTGGGTAGAGGAGAAATGCGTATGGTGGAGGGGCTTAAGCTAAGTTAGTCCATTAATTAATTAGTTGAGGGCGTGATAAGAGAGGATACTTCATTCAGAATTGTAGTCTTGACGAAGGTTTAAGCGTAAAAGTGCTCTCATGCAAAAAAGAAACTAGTGCAACAGAAGGTGGAACATTGAATACATCAAATAGATCAACAGATTGTGAAATTCCTAAATGGGGATTTTCTCATTTTTGAAACTTTCAACTGTCTATTTCATGAATCGTTGCTTGCTGCAGCTGGGGACGGGCGGGGAAGACTTTGTTTAACTACCACCTACATTCAGCGAGGACTTGAGCTAAAATATATATATGTAACAATTAAGATCGTTAAACGCTCCTTGGCACGAACAGATAACAGAGAGATACTGTGACAGATAGGGGGGTTGGTAAAGATAGAGAGAGAAAGATGAGGGAAACATCCGTACCGTTCAGGTGCTCCCGTCGCCAAGGTAGACAACCTTCGACCGCCGTCGTCGTTTTTTTACACGATTTGGGTCCCATCAATGGGGTTAATTGACTAGTCAGACTTCCACTTCCCTCAGTGCCGGCACTCAGCGGTGCCTCTTCACTTGCTAAAATTACGAGTTTGTTGTGATCTTATTGGTCGTTCCTTCGCCACAATCTAAATCTAGATTTGCCGTCTCTGCTCACAGTTTCGCGTTTCGACGAGTTAGAAAAGTTAGTTAGATTAGTATGTGTAGAAGAACAGTTTGAAAATCAAATGGCAAAATCGACATCAAACATGCGCGTCCAACAAAATCAAATCAGACTGAAACAAACTGGAATTTCGTATAGAGAACAAAAATGATAGTCGAGTTCAAATCAAATTAACAAACGAAACATTTGGTTGAAGCTGTTTTCAGGCAGCCGTTTAGGAACACCAGAACTTGCAACTCCCCTGCAATAACTGCTGCTGCAAATTTCATTGGAACAATGAACGCATCCGTGATTGTTTGTGTTGCACACAACATCTATGGCCACTGAATATCTTCGGTGCTATCGAGATATTGTTCGCAGATTTTGATCACAATCAATGGCTCGGTAGCACCAGTTAGACTTAAGTAATATCATAGAAACACTATGGAAACACTCACGTGAAGACTTCGCTGTGAATGTAATTGGACTATCCCATTCCTCTTTGCTGGATTTTGGCTCTGTGGTATCGTTATCTTCGTGCAGCACCTCATTAATGTAATCTGGGAAGAAAACAGAGAATTAGAACTAGAATTATTGATGATTTCGGAGCAAATTTTACAATCTGATGGAATTCATGATAAAATCATAAAGAACCGTGATCAAATCATAAAGAAAATAATGTGGTGAATACAGACCCTCGTATTTACCGTGGGAGAATTGCTTCGCTGTTCCATTTTGTTGGAATTCTGGAAAACTCACATGGTTCTGTTTGCCCTCCTGCCAACCAAACAAAGCAATCATTATTCTTGATCTTTCATCTCGATCGACATTATTACCTTATTTAACTTCTTGCTATGACGCTTATGATGGTGCTTCTTATCAGCAACCAGTCGTCGACAATTGAGGTGCATTCGATAATTGACCTGGGTGGATAGATCACGATCGTTGACTGCATGTCGACTGTAACTCAATCGACGATGCTGCTTAAATAAAATTCATTAATTAGTAAAGGTATGCTCTCATGATTGTTGGAACAAAGTATACTTTTACCCGTTTGTACGGTTTGCACAACTCTTCTGCAAGCAAATGATGGATCTTTGCATCGGTGAGATCCTTTCGTGACGGATTGTACTCCAATTCCTGCATATCAATATTCCATGTGCTGGTATCCAATTGGCTGAAACTTGCGCTAATAAACGCATAAATTACACACATTAATTAAGAATTCTCCGAAGTATGTTAAGTTTGATGAGATGCAACTACAACATTTCAGCCTCCAACAAGTTGCAAACAACTTCTCTTATCTTATCGATCTAGACGGGAAGCTGAAATGTTGTGACACGTAATTAGTGACAAGATGCAAGGTGCAATTAAACTACCTCGGTGCAAGATATCATTGACGTTAATTACACATTCATTTGTTTGTCGAGCAGCACATTTAAACATTCCATGTTCGTTGTTAATTACGTTTGCACTACGGCGGACGAACGAAAAGGTATGGGGTGCAATTTTTACTTGAGACTTGTGCTGGGTCATTCCCTAATGCACGACTTAACGATTTATGCGATTAAAAGACGTTGCCAGCGTTGCAAATCAATAAAGATCTCACCCACCACGGCCAGACAAGAGGACTGCGAACGCATGCGGAACGTTATGCAAGGTTTTCAATGCTACCCTACGAATCGCCAACAACTGTACGAAGAATACGAACGAGCACGAGTTAATTAATTAGTTAAATATAAGATTTGATTGGGCTCGACGCGGGCCGAGATAGTTTACCAGGTGATAATTTTGGGGGCGCACCTGCCGTTGAGGTTCCCCGCCGTGTAGTTGCGAAAGATGGCCGACATGCTTTCCGTGCCGGAAATGTTGCCAATTGTGGACGCATTCCGGCGCATATAGTCCATGGCGTCTCGCATCGCCAGCTTCGAATAGGTTTCCAAAATCTTCGGTTCCGCACCTTGATGGTCACGCAACAAATAGGGGCGTATGAATTTGTTATCGAAGCGTTTAAATCTGAAAAGACAACCATTTCAATATCCCATCTTTGTCCTATTACTTGTTGGTTACCTATCGCGAACGTGGTAGTTTCCGTGTTGTCCTACAATGTCTTCGACTGCAGCCATAGTGTGGTCCATCAACTGTAACCAAGTAATTGTAGTATTTTAAATGATTGCTGTTGGAAATAGGTCATACCCTTTCGTGGATGCGCTCATTCATTGTTGGTTTTCGTTTCTCCGCCGTTTTAACGTTGAGTATTTTGACAAGAGGTTTGATGGTAATGCCCTGAATGAAGACAGTAAAGTAGATGACCGCAATTGTAGTCGTCATGAACATTGGTTGCAAGGGCACGACGCTTTCGTCGATGAGGAGGACCAAAGCAAATGCCACTGCTCCACGTAATCCGCCATAGGACATTACGAATTTTTCCACTTTGCTTAGTTGGTGCAACCGGAAGCGGTTGGCGATGGCCGTTAGGAGAATTACACCTAAGAGACAACCACAAATTCAATTCGCACATCTCATGCAAGTATACATTATATAGATAAGCATCGTTATTGTTTATGAGATGCATCATAAACATTTATGATGTTTTTGCTTGTTGGAAATTTACCATTCTGATGATGGTTGTATGTACTCACCCAAGGTTCTGTAGACTGAACAGAAGAGAATCGTGAGTAGGACGAACCAAGTGTTCCAATCGTGATTGCGATTGACTGTAGCAACTCCCAAAAACATGAAGATGATCGTCTCCGAAGAACTGCTCAACATTTTCATAGCATACTTGATGGTAGTGTGGGACTTGTGCGAGATGTTGGCCTCCACGTAGTTCTTCATAGTGATGCCACAGAACGTAATCCTGCAAGATATCATCGCATACATTATATTTTCCGGATACAATCATTGACTGGCAGGCGGAAACATTAACCTGAACTAATAATTTATGACGATGGCGCCATGGAATGTGTAAACACACTGAAAGTTTAATGTCTCAGATCGATAAAATCATTAATTCAAGTCGAATGTATCGCTGGATTGCACTTACGCCAGAATTCCAGACATGTGGAAAATTTCTGCATTCAAATACGCCAAGTAAGCCATCACGAATATGAAGATCGGTTCAATGACGCGCACCTCGTTGGTGAAACGAGTTACGAACCCGGTGGCCAGACCCCAAATAACACCGATGACTGTACCACCGAGGGCCACCACGAAGAAGTTGGCAAAACCAGCGAGCACATCCGCGTAAATGATATTTTCCAAGCCCATTTCGGTGTAGTGCTCGAACATATGATACAGTACCACGGTGACGGCGTCATTCAGCAGAGATTCGCCAAAGACTACGATGTAGAGGATTTCGTTCACTTGGATCTCCTCGAAGACGGCGAGCACGGCCACCGGGTCGACTGCGGAGACAAGGGAACTGAATAGGAACATATCGAGCAGTGGTGTGTCGCAGCTGAAGAGGCCGGTGGTACCGACTGCCCATAAGGAAGCACCTACAGATACAAAATTAGTTAAGACATATTCAAAGACTACTGTTAGAGAAGTGGTACCTATCGTTAACGTATTAAATATGGTGCCGATGACGGCGAATATCAATATGGTACCCAAGTGGTCGAAGAACAACCTATTGGGCATGAAGTAGCCAGCGTCGAGGATAATTGGCGGTAGCATGTAGAAGAAGAAGGTGTCGGGCGTCAGCGGCGACAGATGGACACTCTCGGTGACATGCACCAGGATAACGCCGATGAGGACCCCGACGACGATGAGCAGGCAAGACTCTGGGAATATCTCGTTGAGTTTCGGCGTCATGTGAAAACCTAGAGTTGGTTGAACATAGCAAGAAAACCAAGAATGAACTCAAGGATCGATTAAAGATATTTGGGTCATCGTCAATTCTTAGATGTCACTATCAACCAGTAGATTGGAATTACCAACAAAACCAACTGTTTCTATGAGTGGAGCTTTAATTGTTGCAATATCAATATCAATGTGTCGATTTCGCATTAAGTATATGCACTGGCGATAACAATTGGTGAGATATGTGCATGCGCATATCACGTAAACAATTAACAATAAATAATCTGGCGATTATGTAATAGCAAACGAATAGAAAAGGATGTGCATGCCAAACCAGACCGAAGCGAATGCGTAATTCCGATTACATTATTTCTATTCAGGGAATACATCTGACTGCATAATGCACATTTTTCCGAACGTTTCCAATATGCATGGAAAATAACAAACAGTTACATACAACTCGCGCTGAAGACGCACTTGAATGCTGTTACATAATCAAACTCATTGTCAGACAGAAAACTGGGCAAAAGAAAAATCCATTTATTGATTAAATGAAAAATATGTTTACTTGCAACAACGATTTCCTTCAGTAAAATTCATGAAAAAACTTCTAAAAAATTTCTATAACGTGACTGAACACGATATTACGATTGTAAAGTGCATTATCTTAGATTTTTATCACAGAGATGTGATAATAGGATCATTTATATGGATTAGCTATACATTTTTATAGGGAATTAAGGAATTAATTTTTAAATTATCCTTTTAAAGTGTGCTTTTGTTTTGGTTTATAAATAGACTATTGGGGCTTAATACGATGGCACTTTGGTAACGAATTAGCTTAAGTAAGATAGATGAAGGAATCAATCTACTGATAGGTCTTAATTCGCGAGTTGGATTAGTTGCAAAGTTTAATATAAAACGCGCATAAAAATGACGCTGCAATCTCAAATTGACAACTTGTTGCAATTAAATTCCAAGCGATTATCAATGATTTCTCATCGGTTTTTCGATCGATATCACAAGAGAATGAAATATTGAGAGTTTTTGGGGCTGGCTATGAAGAAAAGCGCGGATTTCATGCGAAGGACGTTCCACAAGGGCATAGAAACGCGCACGGGCAATCGATATTCCCTGACCCCCAATGCAGACAGCACCAAACGGCGGTGCTGATGGCGGCAGCTGAAATGCTTGGGCGGTTTGCGCGTGCACGGGAGCAACAAGCAAAATTTATTTTCTTGGGCCGTTTCCAGCCAAACACGCGAACCGAACGGATGCCACATGTAAACAACAAAACTGGCCCACTTTTACAGCCATCTTCACAATTACACATCGATACGTGAAGTCGATAAACGATTAGTTGAAATGTGCTTCGAAATCGCCCAAAGTGGAAGGACATGAAGGGGTGGTTGGTTGTAGAGCTTCCTTGATCCCGTTTATTGTGTGTTGACAGTGGTCGAGCTTCTGTTTACGTCACAGCCATAGATCTATCAAATCCGCGTGCAATTCGATTGATGGCAAAATATAATTAATCATCGTTTAATAACGGAATCGAGAAATAATGGGGAAAAGTGATCGCTGCGTTCGTCGTTCGCGTACGGCCTCGTATAGTAAACAATTCCATGCTCGCATTTCGCATTTTCGCATTTCCATTTAATGAACATTCTTGTGATAACAGACGGCCGCGCGCTTCTCTACCGTTCGAACACACCTCAAACATGCTGCGGGGGCTCATGGGAAAAATGCATGCGGCAGTCTGTTTATTCGCGGGCCCCCAGTGACTTAGGCAATATTTAGATTCCGAATATTGACGGCGGTATTTCACGCATGAAATGTTGATTTCATATGCGCGCACAAGTGCGGCAACCTTGGTCGAAAATCTGGAAATGACTGACTAAAAATATCAAACACCCTTTTCCGCGTTTCAAGAAAACAAACAAATGCATCCATCGCATAACATCAGAAATAGATGTCGGAATGTCCCACAGACTAAATTTCAAATATAACTAGAAGAATTATGGGTTAAAACTAAATATGGAATCGACGTGGATTGAATGATCGCGCTATTTCTCATATTTGTTAGACGGGCATGAACAAACGTCTTCGTTTTCACTTGAATACTATTTATAAAGCGTCCAAGTCCCTCTCGGTTTCGTTCGTTGGTGCCACCGACAACTTGGAAGCCTGAACATGTGGCCAAACAGCACCGGATGTCTGCGAGTTGCATGTCTGATGCGTTTTCCGATCAAAAATTCTCGAGCACACGTTCCATGCCCCTACTCAAACTCCCAACGAAAAACCTAAACGAATTGACAAGTAAATCGTTAAAACATCTATTGATTTCGTTGTTTGATGGGCACGTTGTTGAAGCTGCTAAAAGCATCTCGTTTGTTCTTAGTGGCTGGCCAATGATGGCCTGTTGAATATTTATTCCGCGTAATGAGCCAGTGATTTCATTGTGTTCTTTCCGTGCGCGCTTCATTACCTACGCCGTCTCTGTCTCTCTCTTCGAGTTCAAGCATTAGGTCACTAATATATTCGCGAATAATTTAATTTATGTACACGAGCGAGCAACGTTTCCTTGATGCGACGCAAAATGTGCTGCTGCCAGGTTTATGCATCATGTTTATTGCTATTCCTCTCTTTTCGAATCGCGTACTTCAACTTCAATCAACGCTGCTTTACAATTTCGGCACGTTCGACAGCCACGAATTCTTCCAACCAACTCGACCAACTAACAAAACGTTTGTCATCATTTGGTAATATACAAATCATGAGCGAGAAATCATTAAAAAATTAATGAAATCTTTTGATGTAACCTTCCTCCTTCAAACAAAAAAAACTAAGGTAATTTACGTTACAATGCAAAAAAACCTTTCATTTTTTAATTCGATTGGGACTCTAAGAATGGGGAGTCAAATATCAAAAAGATAATCTTCGGAATTAAAACGCAACCAAAAAAATCCTTCAAACGGTTTTATCCGCATTAAAAACTCATTTCATTACATTTCGTAATTTGTAATTGTGTTGTTGTGCGTGTTCCACATTAACTGTACGCTGATTGCGTTGATGGCAATCGTCTAAATGGAATCTAGTTGATTCTGGAATCGAGCAGCACATAACAATTGCTCGCGCACAATGGAGCAATTAATAAGGCGACGGCGTTATAATTGCATTGCACCAAACGCATCACACATTGCAATGACATTCAAATCGTTGTTTTCATGTTTTGCCTTCTTTTTGCTGCAATATTGCTCGGGATGAGAGTTTAATTAGAACGAATCGACGCATTTCACTGCGAGATGGCTGCGCCCGCATCTTGATTCGTTCAGTGTCAATTTGGTTCGTCAACTAAAAGCGCGCCATGCGTTTCCATTAACAGTCGCATTCACTTAACGAATAGAAATGATATTTTAATGCTTCTTGAGTGGGTGGGCATTTCGATTGCCAAAAAAACGAATACGAAATGGCATTGACCAAATAAAATATTTTGAATTTCACCTTTTCCTATAACAGGTTCCTTTTGCTCTCGATTTTATTTATCATTCCAATTGAATAACAGATTTATTACTAGTTGTCATGATATAACTGAAATGGATATCAATAATACAATTTTTGACGTCATTATTTAATTTTTGAACAATTCTGCTTATTTTTGGTTGGTTTACTATGCCAGATTCTTATTTAAAGCCCAAATTATATATGTAAATTGAAAACAAAAAAAGTATCCAAGTTGACTCAATGACTTATGAATCACTTATGATGTCGATAACTTCTTAGGAAGTTATTAATTAATCATTGCTTGAACATTTCTTGATCTTGGTTTATCAAAAAATAATGATGGTGGCATCACATGCTTTTAAATAAACAGTTAGACATTGTTGCAAAAATACGTTCAAAACTCGTGCGAATCTAACCGTAAACACGCGCGTATTTTCAGAGCGAAATTAAGCATTGTTACGTTCCACGCGAAGAGCAACCGAATGCAAATACATTCGTAATGAGCTATTTGTTGAAAGATTAATAACCCTGATCCCCTCAAGCCCGACCAAGGATACGATTACATCCTTACATAATATTATTTATGGCGCGTTCTTTTTGGAGGAAAAATTAGTGCCTAATTCCCGTTGACAAATCTTGGGTATTTTCGCAATTCAAGACATATCAATGTTCAAATATTTGCCACAAATAAAATGATTTGAAATTAACAAATGACTCGTAGAACGCACGCTGGAATTCGTACAGTGATCACTCAAAAGCATGGTAATTGTTTACCTTGATAAAATATTACCTAGTTTTTCACAAATATTCAAAGGACACTTGTTCGTTCCCGTTTTTTGGGTGATGGTGTTGGCTGGGTGTTTGCTGATAAGAACGTTTCGTAAAGCTAAAATCTGTGCTCAATAATCCACTCATCAAATGTAATTTTCAGTGGAATCTCTAATACGTGTTTGTTTATGCCAATTGTTTCAAGACATTCTAGTTTAATAACAACTACTGTTGACATTAAACTCATAAATTTCGTAGATAATTCAATGTGAACTTTGATGACATGTGCGCTTATCGGTTGTATCATTCGAATAATCTAGGCTACTGGGTTTCTTGCATCATGGTCGCCATCGGAAGTAGTCATCTGTTCAATATTCAAATTCTGCAGATTAGGCTGCATTTTTGTTGCTATTTTACGCGGGTCCCCGGTGACCTTTAAAAGTGCGCCCTCCATGTACGAATGGACGTTCAGTATGTCAAGGGGTTATATTGATTTTGAGTGCGCCGCGTGTGCTTTGAAGCAAAGAAAGTCCTGCTTACCAATCTTGGCCAAACTGGCACAAAATATCCACAAGCCAATGATAAATGGGACCTCGACGCGCGAGAACGACACCGAAGCGACCTGGTAGCGTTCGGGGGGCTTCTTCGTCGTGGTGGCCGGCGCCTGGGGGCTGGTGCCCTCCGCGACGCTCATCGGAGACGTCGGATCGTCCGCGGAGCGCTTCGTCGTTGGGCCCGCCGAGTCGGCCCCCGGAGCTGCAGCCGCGGTCGACGGGCCCTTGTTGGGACCCAGGGGACCAAACTGCAGACCCTCGTAGTGCTGGTTGTAGTCGAGAGGCAAGGGCGCCTCGTCCGGCTGCGGATAGTTGAGCGCACCGGCATTGCCGTCGACGGCCGGCTTCGGCGCCGCGTCGCACACGCCAGCAAGAAGAAGAAGGACGACAGCGGCGACGAGGAGCTGGTGCACGCGAGGCGACCGTGCAGAAGGTCTGCACGCTCGCCGCGACAGATTCACGCCGTAGCTTAGCAGGTACATCACATATGGAGCGGACGTGCGGCAGGACTGCTGCTGTCGACGTCGTCGTCGTCGTCGTCGACCGTCGAAACGAGGAGCGGGCTGCAGCCACCACCAGCAGGCATCGCACACCTGCCGAGACTGGGCGTCGGAGCTTGCAGCTTACGACCGCCACCGCGCACTGGCACAACGCGACGGTCGTTGGAGAACCGCGACGCGCCGAGCGCGACGACGACGCCCGAAATGTGCCCCCTTGTGTGCCACCAGCTGCCTGCCTGCCGATCGGGCGCCCTAGGTGTCTTCGCCGAAGAAGAACACGCCGAATTTTCGCTTGATGGCACGTTTGTTCGCCATTCGGCACACATTCGCATATGCCTGCCGAGTTCAAACTCCACGCTGTATTGCGCCAGTAAGGTCACGATTATACTATGTAACTATAATCGACCGCATCGCATCGGCTTGTTTAATGTACATCGCCGCCAACATGCACTGATAAGACGAAATTTAAATAAAACTATAACAATATGTGCACGGTAATACCGCATTTCAGGCGCACACCAAAATTTTATTTCGTTTTTCCGCTTCGATATATCAACAGCCATCAACCACAGTCACTCCGCACAACGTCAACGTAAACCATTATTATATTGAATACATTCATATTCAACAACATAAAGTGCGCATAACGAGATAGCAGCATGCTAACGTAATAATATAAACAAAAGCGAAATCATTGAGCGCATCATGAGCGCGCTGTTTTTTTGCTTTTTCTCATTGCTCGTCCGCGATTCCTGTACAACAAATTTCCAACGAGATTTTGTTCTCTGTACTGCTTCTACATGCTTCACTATTGCCGTTGAATAGAAGTAGTTTTTAAAGGGGTGAATTTTATAAATGCAATAGAACCCTAACGTACAAGGGCTTTTTTCGGTTCCCCTATACTTGCATTTATTATTAAAGCCCAATCGATTTTATATGTCATGCGGAAGAGAATATCAAAATCATTGATTTCCCACTGGTAATGCTAGATTTTCTAGTCAATATTCAAATAGTATTGAACTATTTTTATGGTTTAACTCAAGCTCATACCAATTACAATCTGGACCCTAATTGTAATTACAATTTTAATGATTTCCTCATTATTTGATTGTTATCGACGTTTAATTGGCAAAGGCGTTTCGAATTTCCAATTTCACTCAAAGAATTGAAATTTACCATGGTTTTTGATAAATTGCCTAATGTTCATCGTAATAGTTCCAAGGTACTTTAAAATACTACTTAAGATACTTCCTACTCGAACTAATTAAAATTTGTTACAAATTAGCATTGAAAAGTTTCAAACTTCTTACTATTCGAATTTATTTTAGGCTACCCAACGTACATCAAAAACGCGCAACTCTATGATTTAAATGTAAAACTGAAAACTACTTTCATGTCAACGTGTAGAGTGCAGAGTTTTTGCAAGTAGAATCATGATATCTCCCCGAAATGAATGTTAAACAACAAAAACCGTGTCAGTCGAAATTTGCGCGTAAAAATGACCGGCATGGTCTTTATAGTCACAATTCCTCGTAAAGAACACGAAGAACATTTAAAAACTAATGAGCAGTGCAAGAAAAAGGTCACCATCATTCAGGATCATAATCAAGAAGGTTCAGCAAATGAATTCAATAAGTTGTCATCGAATACATCACCGATTCGTGTGGGATATGAATACTCATCTATGGAAAAAGTAATCATATTACTTGTTATTCGTACTTTAATTTTCTACTAAACAACTTTGTAGCTAATTCATGATGTGTTGGTATTCAACAAATTGGAAAATAATGCCTGTTATCATCAAATCGAAGAGCGCTACCTGCAAGTTGTCTTCAGTGTAGAAGAAGGCACCAAGTGTGAAGACATACTAGATTTTTTCAGAGAAAACAACATTGGCGCTTGGTACGATTCAACTATTAGCATCATTCCATGCAGTTTGTACTATCAAGGATGTGAAACCGATGTTTCTTCGTATGGAAATAACATAGAACAGTATACATCCATTAGTTTGGTTTTGTTTATCTGCTTACATACTCTCTTGATTAACTTTTAGAGATGGTACCAATAAGGATACGGCATGGGCACGATTCGTATCTTCAGTGCGTGCTCGATTAACAGTTGCACAAGTTGTTGAATCGTTAAAGACAGATGCTGCATTAACATTCGATTTTATTTGCCTCCTTGTAATTGCAGCGTATGTACCGAACTTATCTATCATGGTATACGTTAATAACTAGTACAATTTGTAGTCTTCTTTGTGCCATTGGTTTGGTAGAAGACAGCAATATCTATCTACTGTCCAGCATGTTGATATCACCCATGATGGTAAAGAATTAATTGAAAACATAAATATTTCTTTCGTTGTTTGCAATTCAAGGGTCCGGTGATGGCTGGAACTTTCGGAACCGTTATAGGTGATCGCCTTCTGTTGAAAACAGGCGTGCAAAGCGAACTTCTTGGCTTGGGGGTAGCCATGCTTGTTGGATTCTTTTATGGGGCAATCATCTGCTTCTGCACGAATCGCTATGGGCAGGTCGATTGGCCCACAAGCGAAATGGTCTCACGAGGTGAAGTGAGGAATCTTGGAGTTGGCTGTCTTGTAGCATTACTTTCTGGAGCTGCTGTTGCAGTGGGTGTCCTTAGTGATAACATCGCATCTTTGGTCGGTGTTGCTATTTCCACATCGCTAATGCCACCAGCAGTTAATGCGGTACGCGCTTTATAATTAAAACTGATACTTTTGCTTCAGAAAGTAATAATTTTAGGGATTACTTTGGTCCCTGGCAACTGTTTACTACCTAAAAGGAAATGAAACCACCCGATACGAGGGTTTAACTCTTAACAATTATTACTCCACTGATAAGTTCATAGATTTGGTATGTCTTGGAGGAATCAGCATCTGTTTAACGTTCGTCAATATCATCTGCATCTATGTGGCTGGCTTGTTCATTTTCAAGGTGATAATAGTCGTTCAAAATGCCTATAGATGACATTAAATAGATATTTAAACTTTAGATCAAGGAAGTGGCGCCAGTTCGCATGAAGAATGAAACGCGTCAGCAGTTCTGGAAGCATGACATTCGCATTACGCGTGATTACAATAAAACCATACAGAAAGAGGAGGCCCTGGCAATGGCAGCTGAACTCAAAAGCGAAATAATTCAGCAGAAGGTCGTTAGCGGTCGGTATAGTTCACCAAACAATTCCTATTTGCAAAAATCTTTGCAATCGTGCTCGCCAAATGTCATTATATCAAAACGGCCTACAATTCAGGAATTGCAAGAGCTCTACAAAAACATTACACGTGAAAACCTCTCACCCACATTCAGTTTTGGCTCCGGTCGAAGGCTGTCGCAAGTCATTGATACAGATTTTTCAGCATCTCCCCAGCTCTTGCATTCCCATTCGCCCGCACAATTTATGCACAAAAAATTTACAGTCACTCCTTGTACTCTAGAGTAGTTGCAAGTCTTAAAACATCTCGAAATTATAAATATTTAAGTTTATTGTTCTTATATCCTGCTTTTTCTCATATAGAAAAACAAAGTTATCATGTAAAGATGCCTTTACGTTATTTCAAATTTACAAAAAAAGTTATCCAAGAATGTCCGACTCCCCTCACACCCACGTGGGATGGGTGCAATCATCACATGGCTGCGTTGTGTTTTGAGACAAAAATTAGTTCATATAACAGTATGATTTACTGTTAAATTGATAACAATTTAATATATCAACACATAAATATCAAAATTATTTCTTGTGCCCTGAATGATCTTTTGATGGATACGATGAATAAGTTAAAATGAGGTCAGTCATGTCACTTCACCGCGCACATTCCTACCTCCTCTTAATCGGCACGTGTGGCTTTACGTTGTCTCGGACTCTGAGGTTTTGGCGATTTCGTTTGCTTGCCCGCCTGTTTGGGCGATTTGCCCTGTTTCGGAGATTGTTGCAATTTGTCTACAAGTACATTTCCATGTTAATTTCTTCCTCATTATGATCAAAATATATACTTACTAATATTAGCCAATGTTTGTTTAGGCAACCATTCAAAGTCCACATTGTTGGGGTTGTTTGTACCAGTTTCAACTGGAGTCGGCTTACGTGTTGTCCTTTTGCGTCCCACCGAAAGGAGCGTTTGTTGCCCGATGACGAGTAACAGGACAACGCCAGCAGCTAAGAATACGTACAGGAAAAACGTTTCGCCATCCAAACCTGCAAAGCCCCAGTAATTAGTCTTCAAATTCATAATTTTGACATGTCAACTGATTGATATTCTAAATATCATGTCAAGTGGTTACTCTCATTGTTTAGCTAGTAGAGTCAATAGGAAATATGATAGATTATGCATAACATACCTTCTTCCAATTCAACAATTTGCACTGTCTCATTGTAGATAGCTTCCTGGAAGAAACCGCCTGCAGCATCCCTGTAGTTCAAGTTTATGTTCAATCCAAATGGGCGACCAGCAAATGCTTCAGAGGGAACAAATGTGTATGAGAGTGTGGCTTCTTGCAATGGCGTCACTTCACGGCTATATCTGATAGCTGAGAAGTTTTGGATGTAGAAGTTGAAATCCATTGGATAACGGAATGATGCTTCGATTGTGTCAACAACAAAGTCTTGCTTGCCCTTGTTACGGAATCCAATCAAGAATTCAACGGGCACTCCAGCAGGCAATTCTGTATGAAAGATTGCAAAATTAGTGAAGCTGATAGCAATGATTAATTAAACTTACCTAGTTGGGAAGGTCCAGTAACAACAGGCTTTACAAACAGTAAACTAGTATCTGCATCAGGCGACGTTCTCGATTTTGCATCATCTTCTTCTTCTTCCTCAGTACCAGTCACTTCAACATCAGCTTCAGCTTCGCCTTCCACATCAGCCTCATCTTCCAAGGGGTCTTCATCAGCATATGCCATCAATTTGTGACCTAGCAACAAATGCTTGATAGAATCAAAATGATAAGAGCAACTTTTCAGTCATGCTTCTGATTATTCCACAGAAATATTGCTGTTAGAACCAGCAGGTGCCACGTACTTTTCTTTGCTCGTTGTAGTCGGCATATGCAAGAATGACTGTGTTTTTCGGAAATAATTCAAGTGGGACTTACCTCCATCGAGTGTGAATATAATGGCTGGCAAAACCAGTAAGGCTAAGAGAAAATAGTTTCTCATTTTTATTCTATTAAATTTAATCTAACTTATAGCAATCAATACACTAAAACGACAACAGGCCGCGACGACAGGCACGAAAGTATCGCTTTACGTTAAGAACTCCACGGACGCCGCTTCGAGTTCGTCGCTAGTTTGTGAGACGTGGAAGTTCTGCGGACACATGGCACTCCCCGCCAGAATACGTGTAGACGAAACGTCATTGAGCCGTTTTTACAGCTAGGTTGGCATTTGCTTGCAAGTGACGCGGCACATGACGTAAGTATGCTTTCGTGTAAACGAGCCCACATCTCCTCGAGCAGCTTTGGTTGCCTATCACATTGCCTATGCACATGTGAATTCATCAAGTTAGGCTTGACATGTTGAAACAAAGTTATTTACAAAATGCGGGTTTGTGACATTTAAGAAACGCAATTTTCAGCAAGATGGTTTGTTAACAACATTACAAAAAATGAAAGCCAGAGATTTAAATAAGATTAAAGCACTGAAGGCGGAGTCCTTCGCTGAGGGTGATGTGGATGATGATTTTCTGGAACGCTTCGCTGAAGAGACCGGCTGGAAGTCTGTACTTCTTTATCAATATTTAAGCGGTTACACTGTGATGATAGCGCTTACGGCGCTCATTACCACCGCAATTGCCTGGTTGGAGATGATGCATTCAATTATCTCACCTGATATACCTCAAGAGAAGAACACATCCATCAATGTAGTCGGTGAGAGTGCAATTTCATTATCTATAGTATTCACATGCCTACTTACGGCGAATAACTTTATTCACAGCTGTAATCTATCTGATTGACTTCATGTATTTGATCGATATCCTTTTTCGTATCCTGTACGCGATTACACGTTGGCCCAATAAGAAATTGTTCAACGAACCGGCACCCATTGAGTTCATCACATTGGACATTGCGTCAGTGATTCCCTACGATGCAATTTATGCGGCAGTGCGATATAATCCATTAGTTGAATCGATTCTGCGTTTGCGAGTCATCTTACGCCTCTATCGTATTGGAACGACGATCAGCCAGTTGAATAAGATGTTTCAACAGATATCGATTATGGCGACGATTTTCTGGTTTATTTCGTTGATGCTGCTCGCCATGATCATTCCATCATCAATCCACTATATTTCTTACTGCACGATAACGGGAAAATGCCAATACCGTGATTATGGTAGCTTCATGATGACGTATAATGTTGCATGTCGCTTTTTGATAACGAATGGTGCTGACATGATTGTTATGTACGTGGAGAACATTTATCATGTGTACAGCATCATCACACTTCTGTACTTCATAGCGACCATGTTTATTGTCGCTGATTTGGCATGCAAGAATATGAATCGTATGAGGCCGATGTATCATTTTGTGCACAACTACCAAAATACGATGCGCCTTTTCGCCACGTTGAAGAAGCGCTATAATGATGTGTGGACCTATGAAGACGAGCAAATTTATTTCACTCTTAAGGATTACTATTTTCATTTTTTACGTCAGCGTGATGGGATTTCAGCGCCGAAAGTTTTACATCAAATTCTGCCCTCAAGTTTGACGAAAAGCATTATCATGGACATGGCTTTCGATTCGTTTCGACATTCGCACATCTTCCGGAATTTGGATTTGCACATAATTCGTTTTCTTAGCACACTGACACGATTTGAATTTGCAGTGCCTGGAGAGGTAATCGTTCGCAAAGGCGACATGTTCAATAAGATGATTTACATTAGCCATGGGGTTTTGCAAATTCTCTCCCACGAAGATGGTGAGACGCCAGTTCTTAATTTGAGCGGAGGTACCAGTTTAGGTGAGACAACCCTCTTCATATCGTATCCTTTGAATTGCACAATCATATGCCAAACGTACTGCGAACTTGTCGTCATTGAGAAAGCTCAATTGAAAAATGTCATAGATTCTTATCCGAATGAATATCGAGAGTTGGTGAAGGGAATTATCGACCGCTTTCAGGATGCAAAGAAATTGCGAGAAATTGTTCGAGATAAAATAGACCCGTACCTGATCAAAAGCGACTTACTGATTATGTCTTGGATAAAGCAATTTCAACGCTGCTTTCTGCATAGTGGTGAAACTGAAGGCAGCATGGAGACGAAAATTCGCGGAATTCAGTATTACATTGACAATTTAATATTCTACATTCCCTTCTTGGATAAGTTGGTCGTTTCCGAAGAAATCGAATTGGTGAAAGACTCCGTCTTTCTGAAAGCTAATTATCACTTCATCCTGCAGCCGCAATCTCCAATTCTGATTGTTTGGAATATCGTTGTTATGCTACTCACGATTCTCTTCATCCTCACTTATCCCTTTAATCTGTGTTACCCCGAGACGAATCACAACATCCAGTCTGTCTACACCATATTTATAACATTCATTTTCCTGATTGATATCTACCTGCAAATATCTACAGCGGTGAAGACTCGTGGTGCTACCTACCTCACCCTCAAATCGATTCTGGTGTACCGAATACGACAAAAGGAATTCTTGATTGATTGTGCGGCGGCAGTGCCATTGGAATACTTCATAATATTCTTATCCGGTCAGATATCTAATATGAATTTTATGCTGTTGCAGGCCAACCGACTGGTCAAATATTACAAAATCATTTGCTTCTTTGACCACTTGAATGTCTGGAGTACCGAGATGCTCACCGCCTTCAACTACACCAAGTACATTATGCACTTCCTCTTGTTCTACTACTATGCGGCAACGATCATGTACATTGTGAATTGCTACGAGGGTGTCTGCACCAAGGAGTACACCAACATGATCGACTTTCTCGGCGTCAAGGATCACTATTCGCGCATCCTTGGCACTCTTCCGGTGAGCATCAGCTTGGTTACGGGTGTCATCTTGGGTCATGTTCCGCATTCGGAGAATCCCTATGTCTACCTCGCGTACACGATCGTGGCTGTGGGTGCCTACCTTCTGAACACCCTCTTCCTGGTCAACGTGATCTCGTCGAGTGCGGTCCAGAATCTGGCGCTCCTTCAGCAGCAGGAGCGCCTGCTGGGCATCGCCGATGCAATGGACTGGTTCGAGGTGACCAAATCGTACAAGCTCGGCATTCAGTCCTACCTGAACACGTTGTTCTACTTCGATTCGGACATCCATACGCAATTCAACGAGATGGGATTGCCCACCGAACTGGGCAGATCCTTTCGCAACATTCACTTGACGCGCATTTTGGGCGAGAATAAATTCTTTGCTGGCATGCGCGCCAATTTGCTCAGCTATCTGAGCTCGAACATTAAGATGGTTGTTATTCCTGCCGGTATGCTGGTGTTCTACTGTGGCCAGGCGATTGATGAATGCTATGTCATCCAGCATGGTCACTGCACCATGTGGTATGGTAACGTGAAGCGCGACGTGACGGTGAATGAGAATTTGGGACTGGTCGAAGTGTTGCTGGACATTCCCATCTTCCATACCGTTATCACGCGTACGGATTGCATCCTGATGAAGTTGCTTAAACAAGATCTCCATCGATTCTTCAGCCAGTTCGATGTCGAGAGTGGGCTTGTTCAGGAAGCTTTGAAGGAGTTTGCTCGTTGCGAACATCTCTTGCGGCGATCTGACGAAGATATCGAACACATTGAGGACGTAGAAAATATGCTCTTGAGGGAAAGACAAGTACGAAAGTCAATGGAGAAGAAGAAATTTATGCAACTGTTTAAATGTGCGAATTTCATCAAAATGATCAAGCCGAGAACAATATCCACGTCGAGTCGATTCCTTCTTTACTGGGAAATCACCAAAAATATTGCCCTGGCATTGACCCTGTTATTGACTAGTGGATGTTCCACATACTTTCCGGATACGCTCAGTTATCGAGCTCTATTGCTCTTTCTGGATTGTTTTTCATTCTTTGATGTTTTGATGCGAACTGTTGTCACGTATTACGACCATCGTGGCTTGGAAGTGGTAAAAATGTCGAAAACTTTTGTGCATTATCTCTCCCATGCATTTGCTATCGACGTTATTGGAGCATTTCCTTTTGATTTGTTCATTATTAATGGGGACTTGCTAATCACTAGGATGAATCGATACATTTTATGCTACAGAATTCTAGGGCTGGCGTACTATTCAACAACACGCATTAAAAAGGTGCGACAATATGCATATATTGCACATTTCATTATTTTCATCCTGCTGACTCTAAACATTGCCATATACTATGCCAATCTTCAATGTGACATCATCGAGTTGGCCTCTGGCGAAATTGAAATGAACTGTGGTGAAAACTCATGGCTTAGGGCAACTGCAAGCTCATTTCTGGCTCGACGCATTTACTCAGAAACATTCTTATTGCTGCTGAGTGCATTCGCTGGTGTTGGATTTCGTAGATACGATATACTCACCTTTTACGAACGTATGCTTCTAGCATTGTGGAGTATTATTGGACATCTCGCAATTGTGATCTTCATTGGGCGTGCTATATCCTACTATTTGTTTCGGAATGCGGACCTTACCACATATCAAGATGCCATGAGGGACTTGGTGAGATTTTTGAGCTATTGCGATATCGATAAGAGAATTAAATACGAAGTTATTCAACATTTTGAGTATATTTGGGAGAAACGTCAAGGCAAGAATATCTCGGATGTTGTTACCGACTTTCCAACGTCTGTGAAGAAAGATTTGCTGTTCAACATTTACGGAAGATATCTTAAAAACCGTTCGAGCGTTTTCAACTTTGCCGAAGACAACTTTCTGAAGAGTTTGCTAATGGTCGTTAAGCAGGAGACTTTTCGCAAAACGGGTATACTATATAAAGTGGACGACATACATGGTACCATATTCTTTCTCTTGAAAGGTAGCGTGGAAGTAGTTGGACCAGATACAAATCGTTTGGTGACGCTTTCTGCGGGCAGTCTCTTTGGCTGTCTGGATGATTGCAATGAGAGTCGGCAAACTCTAACCATGGTAGCAAATGGTCACGTGGAAACTCTAACATTCTCCAGTCGCGAATTCTATCAGCTCTTAAGGCAGCACCCGAAACTTTATACCAAGTTTATCAACTTGACCAATATGCAGTTCGACTTCATTGAGAGCCACGTCGAAGTGCGATCGACACAGAGCTCTAAGAGAATGTCACGGTTGAGCATTCTGGATAAATTTATTATTTCGAAAATACGCACCAAAATTTTGAAACCCAAGAAATATTTGCACTGGTTGGAGGTAGCGTTGTACATATTTGAATTCTTTATTGGCATCCTCTTCGAGCTGACGCTCCAAGTGATTAAGTCCGACATGCCATTTTGGCTGCTCGCCTATCTGCGAGATTCTTTGTGGCTGCTTCGCATGTATCTCAAGTTCCATCTCGCCTTTGAAGACGAATTCGGAATGCTCGAGTTCAATCGGCGCAAAATTGCCCTCAGATATTTGCATCAGAAAGATGGATTTTACTTTGACCTTGTTTGCTTGTTGCCAATTGACTGCATGATGTTCGTCATTGATGATCCGAACATAAGAAATCAACTCTTTCTTATCTTTCGCCTAAACCGATTCCTGCGATGCTATTATCTCTTTCGGTACATGTCACGTATGACGAAGAAACTCAATATTAACGTACTACTTATGCGAACTGCATACATTCTAATGTACGGCTATATTTACATCGTTATCAAGTTCATTCTCTATTATTGGGGCGAAATCCTATTGGAACCCATAGATATGTCCAATATCGCACGCATTCTAAACGCGCTCGTTTACATGGATACCATTCTTCTGATGAATTCGCAAGCGCCAGTCCCGTTTACGAAGCATTACGATAATGCGGCCGCTGCCGTGCTGTCAGCCATCATTTGCCTCGATCTTTGCTTTCAGGTGTTCTTCTTCAGTAATTTCGTCGCAACCCTGCAGATTGCAACCAAAGTCAAATCGACATACTTGAAAATCTGCCACAATCTGAAGATGCTCATGCTGATATGTGATGCATCGACGCCGTTGATTGATCGCATTCAAATGTACTTGAATGTTTTGCTGCGAATTCGAAACGGCATTCAATTCCCGTTCCTACTCGAACGTGCCCCGTACTATTTGCGCGAAGCGGTCCTGAATTCTATGTTCGGTTTTCATTTGAGCAGGCACTATTTGTTCAAAGCCTGCCATGTGGATTTCTTACGGCAGCTATCTGCTACGATGCGCACGCTCACATTCTTCGAAGGAAATCATATTTGCGACAAGGGAGACATTGACGAGACAATGTACTTTATACAGGAAGGAGTCGTCCAAGCGCTGGTAAAGGACACCTTGTACACCGAAGTGTGTGATCACCTTTTGGTAGCTGGGGAAAGCTTCGGTTTACATCAGATTTTGTATCCCAGATGCGGCCAGTATTATGCATATCGCGCATCAATGCTTACCACATTGGTCACGATCAATCGTCGCGAATTCACGCGTTTGCTCATATTTTTTCCAAGCGTAAAGAAGCATATTTATGATCTCAGCTCAGAAATACCGCGCATTTGATGTTTGCAGTTTCGTTTTTGCTTTTTTTGTTATTTAATTGAGTGTTAACATGTTGAACAAACATAAAATANCATATGTAGTATAGCCACATGTCCACTTTAATCATGTTTATTTACAAAAATATGGCCATTTAATTAGTTAAATTGAATGTATTTTACAGGAACATCGGACTATCGAACCATTGATATAATTTGCCCTTGTCTTTGTCTTTGAGCTCGGCGTACTTGTACTGAATGCATTTACCTCTGCAACCAATTTCAGTTATAATTATAATAATTTAACATACTTGAAGCATTTGCAATGTTACCTCGAGTATTGCTCGCACTTGGCTGGCGCGGTCTCATTGAAGCACTGCGGTCCCAATATCGAGAAATAAGTGAAACCAATCTTGTGTGCTATCAATTGGTCAGCAGCCTTCAAGCACTGATAGAAATTATTGTCGCACTTGCAGTGCGATCTCGTGAACAGTCCCGAATTATGAAGGCCATACTTGGACTCGCCAGCCGCAATGTAATCGAAGCATTTATCATGCGCCCGGCAGCATTCATCAGTGGCTTTGAAACGCCCCAAATCATCGTCTGAGCGCGCTTTGTCACCGTCACCGCACCAACGTGTTCCTTTGAATGTATAAATGAAAATTTCATTATATCAGTGCTGCAGTGACTGCATGCATTATATTACCTGGATAGATGATTTGAATGCGTTTTTTAAACGACTCGATTGCGCCACTCACAAGTGTATCATTTGTATCCAGGCCGGTCGAGTCCGTCACTCTATTTAAAACTTTGCCAACTCTTGAAGCAGCGTTGAGGAAAGGTTTCAGTAATTGTCTTCCAAGATGATGGGTACCCTTTTCAAAATCTTCAGTTCGTGTGTTATTGACTTCATCACTTTCATCGATTTTTTCAACGATATTACCATCATCGTACCACTGCCCACCTAAAAATATTGCAATAATACCAATACTGCCCTTGCAAAGGTTCTACTTACTTTCAGCTAGTTGTGTTTGTAAACAAATCAATCCTAAGAAGAGCAAACCACCTAAAAATGAAAAGAAAACTTATTTCTGTAAGTTAGTTCTATTATTAACTTATGCACTCACATATTGTAAAATTGTAATACATTTTCGTCAAGTTGATGATACTTATAAGTCTGTTGTGCGTATTACTGATGTTTATCGTCAACTAAACTAAAATACCACTGATGTTTTATATAAAAGTAGTAACACAGCTAGTAGTAACCGGTAACCTTCGATTGTTCAATATTTGACTTTGCAAAAATCAATTGCACAACTGGCTAATTGAATATTAGATCAAAATCACCAAATATTGCAGTTTGACGTGTTATTTATTCGCCTCATTTTAAAACTCTTCACCAATTTGTACTGTACAAGCTTATTGCAGTATAATAAATTAAATGTAAATTAACTAAATATAGGCAACCCATTGCACAAAAGTATAAGCAGTATTCATTAGTACAATTGTGACATTGTACTTCTATGATCAGTTCAAGTACGAAAACAAAATATATAACCTTTCAAAAATAGTGTTATAGGTACAACAGAAAAACTATGCTAAATTATTAATAAATACACTCAATTTATCCGAACTGCATTGCACATAAACCAGCATTATGGAATTTCCTCCCAAACCTCGTCAATTCACCGGCCAGTTGTACAAATATACAAATGTAATGAAAGGATGGCAGTTCAGATATTTCCTTGTTGATGGATATGATGGTATATTACATTACTATCTCATCGAAAATGGTCGCACAATTCCTCGGGGCTCTGTGCATTTAGCAGGTGCCGTGGTCATACCAAGTGAGGAAGATTCAAAGACATTCACTGTGAGTTGTGCTTCTGGCGACATGCTAAAATTAAGAGCTACAGATGCTCGAGAAAGGCAAGAATGGGTAAACAAGCTCAGAGCTGTAGCTGAAGCTCACACAAAAGTAAAAAAAACTCATATAATAAATTAACAGATAAACACCATAATAATTGTAATATTTCAGACAGTCAGTGCTAATTCAACTCCATTGCTGCCTAGAGAACACCTGGCTGTAAATGATGCAATCACAAGTGCAAAGGCACAGATTACCACATCAGAACAAACACATACCAAACTGTGCCAAGCATTAGAGACTTCAGGTTCATCATTTTTCACTGATCCTAACTTGCTACTTCTGAAGGCAACATCAGCTGCTTCCCTGCATTGTTTATTTCAATGCTTAAATCTATTGCAGAGGGATCAGCACCAGCAACAGGCAAGAACTGGCTTTGTTATTGATGATGATTAGTACATTTCACGGGCTAGGCGTTATATAGTCTCTTTAAGGAATTTACTCTGCAATAATAGACCCTAAACTTGCATTAGACACAGGTTCTAACCAAAGCATATGTAATCTGTTACTATAAGATGTACTAGCCCAATGATCCCAAATGTTTTCCATAATACTTCAGTCATTTATTTCAACATATTTCTTAAATTCAAAGAATCATCTCATAATTTAAATTAGAGAAATTCGGCATTCTTTATACATCGTTTTAAATGATAATTTGAATAAGGTTGCAGTACTTATTAGCAGCACAAAATTTTATCTCCTTGCTTGGTTATTTTCACAATAACAATAATATGATTATTGCTCTTACAGTTACTAATAGAGTTTAAACTATAATGAAGTAGAGACTATTTGGAACACTCAAATGACAATTGTATAAAAGATGATGTTAGTGAGAAAGACGATAGAAGTTATTAAAATGGAGAAAGAAGTCATATGATTTGAATTTCAATGCATGTAATAAAATTAAAATTTCTGAACTGAACATTGTATCCTAAAATTATTATCAAATGTGCCATATACATATTAGTCTACTTCTTAGCAAATGAAATCTTCATGGCATGAGTAGGAGTGATTTTGAAGCCCTGCAGAGCATCTTTAGCAGCACCTGATTGCAATTCATTTTCAAATTCAACAAAAGCAATATCATGTCGATTTGGAACCAAACGAACTTCCTTAAATCCAGGAAACTGTGTGAAAAGCATTGATAACATCATCTCACTAGTCTCATCTGGCAAATTAGTAAGGAAAAGAATTTGATTTGGTGGCTGTTCTGCATTATTTGTGCCAGGTACTCGGTTTGGATCTTTGTTTTTCTTCTTTTTCTTGGGTGCCTCCTCATCCTTGGATGGTGGAGGTCTAATTTTCTTTGGCCTTTCCGCAAATGTGCCCTTCATTTTTGCTATCACATCTGAATCTGTTTTGCTATATTGTATCCTCTGTAAAAATAGAAGAATCATTAGTTTGTTAAATTAGTGAAAGGAAATAAATACCATTGGTTTGTCATAAAATGGAAATCCTTGCATAGATCGAAGAGCATTTGTTGCACTCTGAATTTCTTTGAAAATGACAAAAGCCTGTCCCCTCATCTTCAAAGTTTTTAATGCTACTATATCCAATATTTGACCAAACTGAGAAAATATAGCATACAGGGACTTTTTTAGTTCTTCCTTCTTAACTTTTTCATTTAAATTATTAATATAAATAGTATTATTCGGCCGAATATCCATCTTTTGAGGTTAGGCTGGTACCTAAAAATTGCATTTAAATGTATTAATGATCAATAGTTCTATGAATCTTCTTACTACATGAATAATCTATTTGCACAATCTAGATTACGAAAAAAAAACGAACTTATTACCTTATGCACTCATTCAAGACAAATCTAAACGCAATAAAAACGTTTAGTACACAAAACGCAAAGCTTCATTTAAACATGGCTGTGGCGTGGAGGGAGCTAGTTTTGGTGAATATAAGATAGTAGATGCAGCCAACCTTTATAATAAAAATCCCCATGAATCTCGATGTGCCAGCTGGGTCCTAAACATGAAGTAAATTCAGCATCATAGATCAGCATGTTCCTTCGTCAATTATGATGTGAAGCACGTCAAGTAGACAAGCAATTGCTTAAATCCAGTTCACTTGATAGATTCATTCATTGGTCATATTTTTCTTTTTCTGCGACATAATGTTTATCAATGTAAGTTATGCAAGTTTTTCATTCAACTCATTGTCGTTTGGCCCATTCATAAGGTTTGCTGTTTAAGGTGCTTCTCTACTTTGATGTATATGTGGGACTTGTTAACTTGGTGTGAACATATTTTTAGGTGGTATGGCAAATCCAGATCAATAATTGAATACAGTGATTGCATATGCAAAACAATACTTGGATACTTCAACTACATTCATTTGCAGTTGTGAACTCTCTACTAATAAAATGTCTCCAGTATCTTCAGTCACCCATGCTGTTATAAATTGAAAGCTTGTGACACATGTTATGAGGTTGGTTCTATTTTATTAATTATATTAACAATTACTATTAAAGGCAACCCAAATATTTTGTTTAATAACTCTGCCACCAAGCGAGTTATAATTAGGGTTCAAGTTGTATCTTGTGGGGGATTTAATGCGCTTTCTGTTTCGTTAGTTTAATGTAATTTTCCAAATGTAACCATGCTTCGGGTTTAAATTCGAAAAAGTTGCAATTTTTTTGTGCAGTTCGGTATATTTTTGCCAATATTTCCCGAACCAATTGTCCGATGGTAATGATTAAAAGGCAATTATAGGCAATTAAATTCTCTATTACTTCCGTAAAGGTGTAGGGTACTTAATCGGCTCTCTATTTCCGCTTAGACATTTCAAAATTTACCGTCGG